>JAQQSZ010012193.1:0-12072 GCA_028646595.1 Phalanger gymnotis | reverse complement strand
ATTTTCTTCAGTGGTCTTTTGGGCCTCCTTTTCCATTTGGGTAATTCTGCCTTTCAAGGCATTCTTCTCCTCATTGGCTTTTTGGAGCTCTTTTGACATTTAGATTAGTCTGTTCTTTAAGGTGTTATTTTCTTCAGTATTTTTTGGGTCTCCTTTAGCAAGTCATTGACTTGTTTTTCATGGTTTTCTTGCATCACTCTCATTTCTCTTCCCAATTTTCCCTCTACTTCTCTTGCTTGCTTTTCCAAATGCTTTTTGAGCTCTTCCATGGCCTGAGCCCAATTCTTATCTTTCTTGGAGTCTTTTGATGTAGGCTCTTTGACTGTGTTGACTTCTTCTGGATGTATGGTTCGATCTTCTTTGTCACCAAAAAAGGAATCTAGAGTTTGAGTTTGAGTCTGAGTTCCTTTTCACTGCCTGTTCATGCTCCCAGCCAACTACTTGACCCTTGAGCTTTTTGTCAGGGTATGACTGCTTGTAGAGTACAGAGTACTTTGTCCCAAGCTTTAGGGTCCAAGAACTGCTGTTTTCAGAGCTACTTCTCCTCCACTGTCGCACCAGGCTCTGTCACAGTAGCACTCCTCCTCACCCAAGAACCACCAACCAGGACCACAATTCAGATCCAAGCAGGGCACAACAAGAGAATCTGCTTTGTGCCCACAAAGTGCTCCTTGCATGCCCCCTCTGATCTGCTGCTAGATTCCTTCCACCATGTGAGCCAGGGACTGGAGAAGCCACTGAAGCTGTAGCTCTGGGGGCAGCCTCAGGAGCTTCCTGCTGCTGCTACTGCCACTGCTGCACGACCCCTAGAGCTGGTGGCTGGACCACTCTGATTCCCCTAACCTGCTCTTTGGTGTTGTGGGTTGAGAAATCTGGTAACTGCCACAGTTCAGTGTTTCATGGCCCCAAGCCTGTTACAGCTTGCTGACTCTGAGTCTGGTCTGTCCTGGTGCAGCCCATGTTAGGCTGCCTTCTGCTCTCAGCACCGTGTGATAGACCTTTCCTAGCAGCCATCCAGGCTCTCTTGGGCTGGAGATCTGTTTCCCTCTGCTATTTCGTGGGTTCTGCAGCTCTAGAATTTGTTCAGAGTCATTTTTACAGAGGTTTGGAAGGGGTAGGTTTTGAGGGGTAGCTTAAGCAAGTCCCTGCTTTCCTGCTGCCATCTTGGCTCTGCCCCCCCCACCCCCGAGGATTACTTATAAGAGCTCTGTTGGGGTAGGAGACTCCAGGGAGGCTATCATGCTCTTTTGGGGGAAGAGACAGCTACTGTGCTTGAGAATGAACAGAATCGAAAGCAAAGAAAGCTAGGAGCAGTTAATTCTACAAACAGGTGGGCAAGTTCCTTGGAGAATAGGTTACAACTCTGATAGTTTTAGGTAAAGAAGAAAGAAAATCATCACTTTTTGCAGATATTATGATGATTTACTTAGAAAACCCTAAAGCGTCAGCTAAAAATTAAATGAAACCATAAATTCAACAGCATTATGGGATACAAAATAAATTTACACAAATCATTACAATCTACATAAAGCATTCCAATACATTAGCAGCAAAACGCAGCAGGAGGAGTTAAAAAGAGAAAATCTATTAAAATAACTGTAAAAAAGTATAAAATGTTCTGGAGTATATCTACCAAGATCAATCCTTGAATTATATGAATGCACATATTCTTTGGATAAAGATAATAATTATCCAGTCATTTTTTTAGCTCTGTAAAATTCTTTGTGACCCCATTTGAGGTTTTCTTGGCAATGATACTGGAGTGGTTTGCCATTTCCTTTTCTCTAGCTCATTTTACAGATGAAGAATTGAGACAGTGTTAAGTGACTTGCCCAGGGTCACACAGCTATCAAGTGTTTGAGGCCAGATTTGAGCTCAGGAAGACGAGGCTTCCTGACTTCACACCCATCACACTTTTATTACCTGCCCCTAAATAATTAGAGACATGTTAATTGCCCATTTGTAGATCAAGCTAATATAATTAAAGAAACTCCTACCTAAATTAATTTACTTATTGAGTGCCATACCAATCCAATTACTAAACGACCATGTTCTAGAATGAGAAAAAAAAAAGTTTTGTACAGATGAAAAAAAGATCAAGAATCTAAAAAAAGTGGAGAGGAAGAGAGTCTGTTAGTGCCACTTCTTAAGCTATATGACAAGGTGGGATTTGTTGAAATGATTTGGTACCGATTTAAAAAGAGAGAGGCTGATTAGTGGAACTGATTAAGATTTATAAGACAATGAGCCATGCCCCAATAGATTAGTGGTCTAAATACATGAACAGGCAGTTTTCAAAGGAAGAAAGCCAAACTATCAACAACCATAGGAAAAATGCTTCAAATCACTAATAATTAGGTAAGTGCAAATTAAAGTTACTCTGAGGTTCTACCTCATACCCATTAGATTGGCAAAGATGACAAAAGAGGAGAATGACAAATATTAGAAGTGCTGTGAGAAAACAGGCACACTAATGCCCTTTTGGCAGAACTTTGAATTGGTCTGGTCATTCTGGAAAGCAAAATGGAACTGTGCCCCAAAGTCACTAAACTCTCTATGCCTTTTGACCCAAATGTACTGCTAGTAATCCTATACATACATACATTCATACATACATACACATGCATATTTATAGTAGCTCTTTTTTTTTGTGGTAGCCCTAAACTGGAAAGTAAGGAGGTACCCATTTATTTGAGAATGGCTAAACAAATTATGGTATATGAAGGTAATGGAATATTATTTTCACCAGAAGAAATAACAAGATCATTATTTTTAGAGGAAACTGGAAAGACCTCTATGAACCAATATAAAATGAAGTCAGCAGAACTGATAGAACAATGTATATAATTACAACAGCTGCATAAAGAACAACTTTGAGAGACTTTAGAACTCTGACCTATGTTATGATAAACCGTGATTCCAGAGGACTAAAGATGAAACACAATACTCACCTCCTGCCAGGGCGCTGATGGGAGTAAAATACAGAATGAGACATCCATTTTTGGACATGGCCATTGTGGGAATTTGTTTTGCTAATTATGTGCATTTGTTTTGAAGGTTTTCTTTTTTCTCTTCTTTTAATTGTTCAGTTGGGTGGGAAAGTAGGAGGGTGAGAAAATAAATACTTGTTAATTGGAAATAACCCAACAAAATTAAATTTTAAAAAGATTGAAGTATAACAGATGGACAATTCACATGCTGCATGGGGACTCAAGTTCTGTTGAGAGATCTGAAGGAAGGCCACCAGCATTTTAAGTGAACCTCCTGGGGAGACTTTATGGGAGGTCATGAAAAAGGGTACATGGGATGAGAAGGCATGGATGGGGTTTGATCCGCCCCTTTGGCAGGAGTGCCCACACAGATGAAATCACAGATGCATTCAAATGAAACCACAGTGGGAGTAGACCCTGGGTGTCATCCTTCTGTCTGAGAAATTCAACATTGCTTTCTATGTTCTTGCTACTGTATGTTCTTGAAGTTTTCTTTAGTTCTAATGAAAAGCAGCTTAAAAAAAATTTCCAGCTTTTCTGTCCTTTCTCGTCTCTTGTTTCTTCTTGGTCACTCTTGATGAAAGCATAGCAGACACCCATAGCACTCAGCACTAGCATCCTTTGACCAGAGGACTAAATAATGCTTCAGCCCTCAATACAGCTCTAGTGGTGGGTGTGATCAGAACCCAGTACTTGGGAGCCACATCTTAGCGAATGGGTGTGTCAGAGCCTGCAGCTCCCCTATACGTTTTCCCCTTCCCTTTCCCTCTACTCCAACCTAATTCTTTGTGTTTGTGGGTGGGTAGGGGAATTATAATTTTTAATGGGAAAGCACAAGACACAGAGACTTTATGTCTTCTTTTCCCAGTATTTCCCAAGCAAAAGTCATCCCCAGAGGACAGGCACTGGAATTGGTTTGTTGTCCTGCTCACCCAGCCTCTGGTTGGAGAGACATTTAAGCCTTAACTAAACTCTTGTAAATTTTTGAACGTCCAGACACTTTGGCCATGTCTGAAAAATGTATGTCTCAGTCTAAAAGGTATGTCATCTTTCCAGAACCACAGGGGATCAGAGCTGGAAGGGGCCTCATGGCCCCTCTAAAAGATAACCAACAAGTGGGCTTTGAGCTTTTGGTGCAAAATGTCTTCATAGGGTCTCCCAAAGCATCCTCTGATGCCACAGTCCAAGGTAGTACACGTCACTTTTTTGATTTCTCTATAGGAAATTCCTCTTGACCTCAAACCTAAATTTGCCTTTTTGTGACAACTACCTACTATGCCTAGTCCTGTCCCCCAGGGAAGAGCAGACTAGTCTCTTTCCTCTTTCATGTGACATTTATCATATCACCTCCCATTTGTGCTTCTCCAAACTAAATTTCTCCAGTGCCTTCAACCATCCATGTATGATATTATCTCAAGGATCTTCACCATCTCTGTATAGATGTATGGTACTCTCCAACCTCTCAAAGTCTTCTGTAAAGTGTGGTGCCTGGTACTGAGCATGATACTTGAGATGTGTGGCCTGACTAGTGTAGAACACAAGAGACCTATTGCCTTCCTGGTCTTGGACACTATATCTAAGATCTCAGTTTTTTAACTGCCCATGTCATGAAGTTGACCCATATTGATATTATAGTCTGGTGAAACTCATATATTCCTTTTGGATAAATTTCTGTCTAGCTACATTTATCCCATCCTGTGCTTTGAAATTCGAATTTAAGTGTAAGTCAACATTTATTTCTATTAAATTTTCTCTTATTTGACTTGGCAAAATGCTCTATCCTGTCAAGGTCTTTTGGGATCCTGTCACCTGGTCAGCCATCCCTCCCAGTTTTGTGTGATCTGCAAATCTGATAATCATGCCATCTGTGCCTTTATCTAAATCATTGATAATAATATTAAACAGCACAGGGCCAAGCACTGATCCCTGGGTGACTGCCACGCGGGCTTTCTTCTAAGTAAACACAGAGCCATTAATGATTAATTCAGTAATTCAGGCAGTTCTGAATCCTCTTAATTGTATTATCTAGCCTCAATCACTCCATCTTTTCCCAAAGGATAAAATGCAACTTTAACAAATGTTTTGCTGAAATCTATGTCAACTATATCTATAGCATTCAGAGAAAGATAAAGAAAGAAAAAAAGAAAGGGAGGGAGGAAGGAAGGAGGGGTGAAAAAAAGAAAGGAAGAAAGGAAAGAAGGAAGAAAAGAAAAGAAGGAAGGAAGGAAGGAAGGAAAGAAGGAAGGGAGGGAGGGAGGAAAGAAGGAAGGAAGGAAGGAAGGAAGGAAGGAAGGAAGGAAGGAAGGAAGGAAGGAAGGAAGGAAGGAAGGAAAGAAGGAAGGAAGGAAAGAAGGAAGGAATTAAGTAAGTTGCTCTGACATGATCCCCAATTGCCTGCTGGATGTTTCAAATTGTATGTTCCCTAGGCATCTCAAATTCAACATGTCTAAAACTGAACTCATTATGTTTTCCCTCATATTCGCCCCATCTCCTTGATTCCCTATTTTTGTCAAGAGCACCACCTTGTGAACAAGTCACCCAGGTTCACCACCTAGGATTCGTTCATCTCTAGCATTTCTCACGTTATAATTTCATAGTGTCGTTTCAACTGTTTTGTTATTTCCACATCCATTGATGTTTATCATTGTGCATATGGTTTTCCTTGATCTGCTTACTTTGCTATGTATCTGTCTATGTCTTTTTAAAAAGCTTAAGTAAGTTGGAAAGCAACCTGTGCATCCATATTGGTCTTATGGTCATGGGTCTCATCCAACCAGATTTCTGTGAGACCTAGGAGGTCACATTTACTTCCTTGGGTTAGGATCTTTAGTTCACTTATATGCTTGCTACCTATATTCTGTGCATTTGTATATAGAAATCTAGGGTCATGGGCTTTACTGCCGGCTTCTTTTTTAAAAAAAATTGTCTCCTGTGAATTTCTGGGAACCTCTACTACTATTTTTCTTCTGAAATTGTGGTATCTGTTAGTACATATAGACAGTTTTCTTGCTCCCATTTCCTTTTCAGTTTGAAGCCTTTTGGTTTGCAAGACAATAGGAAAATTGATTCTTCTCAGCCTTGTTAGGTTGTCTAAGAGCCAAACAAATTTTAATATAATAAATAAATAAATAAAAATTTCATTTTTGGACACAGTCTTCTTAACCAGGTGTTCACTTCCTTAGTGACTTGACTGGGTGTTAAGGCTCATGGCGTCCCTATCCTACCTTTTGTCACTCTCAGTTTTGTCCTGGATAGAAGGCTTTTCTTTTTCAAGAGCTCTTTGTCTTTTTTCTCAGCATAAATGTTTCAGCCATGAAGTCTATATGTTTTTAAGGTGCTCTATATTAAATTTACTTATTAAAAGTGAGAATATGAAAAAGAAACAAGCCAAACCTCTCCTACCCCTATCACACCTTGCTTGCTCAGATCTCAAATTTTTCTCTTCATATTTCAAGTTCAATGGAATTTTATCTCATGTACAACTTAGGAAATTATGCTACTGCATAAACAGGATATAACTAGCACACAGATTCATATAATTTCAATATTCTAAATAATAAAATAATGACAATACTCTTAGAATTCACAAATAAAAATTTAAAAATAATGAATTATTCTCCTGTCTATCTTATCTCTCTTGTCTGTCTTCTAATTCACAGGTTAGAGAGTAAGACTGAATTAAAAAGTAGGTGAATAGTAAGAGTGAATGTGTGTAATAGGCAGCTAGGTGTTGCAGTGGATAGGACACTGGTCCTGGAGTCAAGAAGGCTTATCTTCCTGAATTCAAATCTGGCCTCAGATACTTATTAGCTGTGTGATCCTGGGCAAGTCACTTAAATCTGTTTGCCTCAGTTTCTTCATCTGTAAAACGAGCTGGAGAAGGAAATGGCAAACCACTCCAGTATCTCTGCCAAGAAAACCTGAATGGGGTCATGAAGAATTGAACACAACTGAGATGACTGAACAATGACAATGACAAAAGTAAAGGGCCTGGGACTCAGTACTTTGCGATCTAGTGATTTCACATTTATTTGGGAACTGGTCTCAGTTTGTCTATGGCTACACAGGAGATCTGACCCATTTCTGATTTTGGCATCAATAGTACCATAAAAGTTGCCATCTGAAAATAGCTTTCCTTTTACAATGAGACATTTGTTAAATTGGACTAGGGGGTATTGCCTAATGCAGTGACTCCATAGGTCACACAGTTCCAGACAGGGTAAAGGATAAGCCTTTGACTGTAGGTCATGGTTTTTTTTTCCCCAATGGCCTTTAATTGAACTCTGCTCAGGAGGTTAAAGGACTTAGCCACCAGTTAATATTTGTCATATCAGATGAATATTAGGTGGTGGCTAAGTCCTTTAACCTCCCAAAGCCCCAGGCAACTCCCTAAACCTATAAATTAGAGTTCAATTAAAAGTGAACAAGGGAAATGAAGAGAGACCCATGTTACCTGAGGAGAGCCACAAGGAGATGGAAGGCAGAAACGTGAAGTTCAAAAGAAGAGCAGCGCATACAGTAAATCTTAACTGTGCAAAAGAACAAAGGTCCAGGAATCAGAAGGCCATGCTTAAGGTCCTTACTCTCTCTTTACCCACAGTTTTCTAATCTGTGAAATAAAACACTTCTAAAGTTCCTTCTAGCTCTAAATTTATTATGCTAGATTAGAAATGAGTTGCTGATCTGCATTAGTGGAGGGAGTTTCCATACTGAGAGTTCCCTACACCAATGAAATCACAGAGCTGGGTCCCATTCTGGAAGAAAAATTCCCTTTCAACCTGTTTATCTGACCCCATCATCACCCTTACCTGGGCTCCTTCTCCTCCAAATATTCAATGACCTTTTCCCCTCAGCCCAGGAATGCCCTGGATTTCTTCTTTCATGACGGGAGGATCTAGTTAAGAAGGTTTTGTTATCTGTTTATCCTGAAAATCACATTTGCTGATATCTTTGCCCCTTGGAGTCAGTGTGCTGGGGTAGTGCTGATGGGGATGGATGAGATTGCCCTATAGATTTGGGTCATCTCTTTCTAGTTGGTGTCTTATAGCTGGAGCATGAGGATAGTTGGAGGTGGGGGGACACTTTTTTTTTGGCAATCTCTCTTCCCTTCCCACCCTAGCATAGCCGTTTGGGCCCTTCCTGTTCTCTGTCTATCCCCAAATAGTCAGAGAAAAGACTAATTATCTGTAGAAACTGCACAACTGTAGGACAGACATCTCTAGCATCAGCCTCACAGACTAGACATCTCCACCTCCCCCCAGGTGGATCTACCATGATAACCTCTCTCCTCTCCACTCCAAACTAAACAGCTGTCAGTAGAATCAGATCTGTTTTTAATGTTTGTCAAATTTCACCTTTGGCTACTCTAGTCCAGGGGTTCGTTAGCTTGAGGCAGGAGTCAATTGCCTCTCTAGCCCTAAGAGACACTCCAGGGTAAGGAGGGAGAGGGTGGAATAAGAGAGAAAAGGAACAAGAAGAGATATGGATTAGGAGAAGGAGGAGGGAACAAAATCGAGAAGGGCCTGGTCTTTGTTTCTGAAACTCAGAGGAATAACTGGGTTCACCCTCTGTATGTTCTTGCTGGAGAAAGTGTGCTTAGGAATAAAAATAATCTTGTCCTACCTACTTGAAATTGAGGGAATGGAAAAACCCAAGTAAAAGTAATTGGAGGATGACTTTGAACATTTTGTCTAGAACTGGCCTTACCCTAATCCCATGTCACCTTTGGCCTAGGGGGTGCCCTTCCCTGTAGATAGACCGGACTCACTCCTGGGGGAGGCTGGCCCCAAAGTGGGGGAATCAGTTTTTCCTGTAACTCTTTGGTTTGTTATGTTTCTACTGCAGAGCAGAACTCCAGAGAAAATCTTTAAAACAACTAAGGTATGGTTTGTGTCCACAATTTTCCCTAAAAGGGTTAAACAGGGTCCTTTCTAGAAAAAGTACTCTACGTAAATAGCTATCAAGTATAGGACTGCTAGCATTTCCTTCCCCACAAAAGAACTACTTAAGACACAAAAACCTACAAGCCTGCAAGTACTTGAAACACAAACCTATATAACATAAAAACAATAGCTGAGGTTAGGACACCTTTGTCCAACTGTAGAACATCTCTTGGATCTCTACTATCCAAGCAGCTCGCAAGTCCAAATCTCCTGGCCAGCCAGAAATGGTTGTGACTTCAACCTGTTGGCTACAGAATTTTCTTGGTGGCCAGTCTCTTCTCTGTGAAGCTATTGTATAAATCACACAATAGCTAAGCATCCAGACCCAAGAGATTCAGAAACTCAGGAGGCTACTGCCAAGATTAGAAACAGTCATTTCTTAGGATCTCTGTTTAGGACCAGGGCTCAGTGAAGGAAACAAGGAAATTGGATGTCATCCCTTCCACTTCCTCTTATATCCTATTGTACATATCTTTTATGTACATAGTTATTTGCATGTGTGTCCCCCATTAGAATGGAAGCTTCTTGGCTTCAGAGCCCATATTTTGCTTTTCTTTATTTAGCACAATAGCCATAGAAAAGACTTAATAAATGCTTGTTGACTGCCTGACTGACCTAACCTTTAAGTGCCCCCAGGCAACTAAGACTATTAGTCTTAGAGAAGATGCCAACCTGAACTGGTAGAAACTCCCTATGGAGTTTTCTGTTCCAGAAGTTCCCATTACCCACAGTACCACATGTCTGGTCCTTATTCCTCTTCTTAGTCTTACAAAAAAGATTATTCTGTCAATTGTATGAGGGATAGATTGGAGGGGGAATAGAGAGTGAGGAAGGCCTGAAGCTGAAACAGTAATATAGAAGATTCAGAATGAGGTCCTGTGCCAGGGTGCTAGTGGTAGGCAAAGAAAGAAGGAATGCTGTCAAGAAGTGCTGAAGGGATAGCATCAACAGGACCTGGTAAGTGATGAGATATGAGGGGGGAAGGGAAGAGTCAGAAATTATGAATATGGGACACTAGTGAATGGACCTTCCATAGACAGCAATAGTGGAATTAGAAGGAGAAGCATGCTTGGGGAAGAAAGAAAACAAGGACAATTTTGGACTGGTGGAGCATCTAGGTGAAGATGAACAGTAGGCATTTGAAGATACAGGTCTAAACTCAGAAAGAGTAGTAAGAACTGGAAATTAAGATTCAGAATTAATCTGCATGAAGGTAGTTGTTGAAACTGTAAGAGAATGACATTGCCAAGGGAGAGTAGAGAGATTAGAGAAGGGAGTCTAGGTACAGAAAGAAAATGATGAGACAAGAGTCATTGGTCAGTCAGGCAGGCAATTAGCATGTATTAAATGGTTACTCTGTGCCAGGTGCTGTACTGAGCCCTGGGGGTACAAATCCTTCCTGCTCTTAATGAACTTACAATCTAATGGGAGAACAATATGAAAACAACTATGTACAAACGAGATACAAAGTGGATGAGTTAGTGATAATCAGCAAAGGGAAGGATTGAAGAGGATGGGGAAAAAAGCATCTGGCAGAAGGTGGGACTATAGCTGAGACATTAGGGAAGCTAGGAGGTGAAGATGAGCTTTGTTGTTGTTGATCAGCTGTGCGCGACTCTTTGTGACCCCATGGACCATGGCCCACCAGGCCCTTCTACCCTCCACTGTCTCTAGAAGTCTGTCCAAGCTCATGGTAATGGCTTCTATGACACTATCTATCCATCTCACCCCCTGCCATCCCCTTCTGCTTTTGTCTTCAGTCTCTCCCAACACCAAGAGCTTTTCCAATGAGGAAGATGAGTAGGGAGAGCATTTCAAATATGGGTGAGCAGCTGGTGAAAGTACCTGGAGTCAAGAAATAGAGTATTGTGTAAAACAGCAAGGAGGCCAATGTCCCTGGGTTATAGATCATATAAAAGGGAATAAGGTATAAGAAAGACCCAGTAGGTCATGAAAGGCTTTAAAATCAAGGAGATTTTTAAATTTGATCCTGCAGGAAACAGGGAGTCACTGGAGCAAGAGGCTCAAAACAGGGAGACCAATCAGCTGGTTATTGCAGTAGTCCAGACATGAGGTAATAAAAGCCTGGCCCAGGATAGTTGCAGCATCAGAGGAAAGAAGGGGCATATATAAGAAATATTATGAAGGTCGAAATTATAGGACTTGACCACTGATAGGATATGGGGGGCGGTGAGGGAGGCAGAGACAAGATGGCAGCAGGAAAGCAGGGACTTGCTTAAGCTACCCCCCAAATCCCTCCAAACACCTGTAAAAATTGGTTCTAAACAAATTCTAGAGCTGCAGAACCCATGAAATAGCAGAGAGAAACAGATCTCCACCCCAGGAGAGCCTGGATGGTAGCGAAAAGGGTCTATCACATGATGCTGAGAGCAGAGGGCAGCCCAGTGTGGGCCATACCAGGACAGACCAGTCCCAGAGTTAGCCAGCTGGAACAGGCCTTGGGGCCATGAAACAGTGAGCTGATTTGCAAAAGTGAGTAAGAAAAATAGAGGAAAAATTGGGGAGAGAAATGAGAGTGATGCAAGAAAACCATGAAAAACAAGTCAACAATTCACTAAAGGAGATCCAAAAAATACTGAAGAAAATAACACCTTAAAGAACAGACTAACCCAAATGTCAAAAGAGCTCCATAAAGCCAATGAGGAGAAGAATGCCTTGAAAGGCAGAATTAGCGAAAAATGAGATTGGAGCAAGTGGAAACTGGTGGCTTTATGAGAAACCAAGATATTATAAAACAGAACCAAAGGAATGAAAAAATGGAAGACAATGTGAAATATCTCATTGGAAAAACCACTGACCTGGAGATTAGATCCAGCAGAGATAATTTTCAGGACTACCTGAAAGCCATGATCAAAAAAAAGAGCCTAGACATCATCTTTCAAGAAAGTATCAAGGAAAACTGCTCTGATATTCTAGAGCCAGAGGGTAAAATAGAAATTGAAAGAATCCACCAATTGCCTCTTGAAAAAGATCCCAACAAGAAAACTCCTAGGAATATTGTCACCAAATTCCAGAGTTTCCAGGTCAAGGAGAAAATACTGCAAGCAGTGAGAAAGAAACAATTTGAATATTGTGGAAACACAATCAGAATAACACAAGATCTAGCAGCTTCTACACTA
>JAQQSZ010012192.1:0-12072 GCA_028646595.1 Phalanger gymnotis | reverse complement strand
GTCTCTCCCTGTAGTCTTGATCCTCCCATTGGCCAGAAGTGATCCTGCACTACCACCTCTCAAAATACATTGTACGACAGGATTACAATTCTAGAGCTGAAGGGGACTTTGAAGACTATTGTGTGAGAGTAAAATGAGACCCTCATTTTACTGATGAAAAAACTGAGGCCCAGAGGTTAAGTGCTTTGCCTAAGATCACTGAGATAGGCAGTGGCAAGTAGTGTCCAGTTGTTGCCCAACTCTCACTTGTGGCTCCAAGAAGCTGTAGCATGAGCAGTGGCCGCACCCCAATACAACCATCTTGATAAGCAGGTTTAACCAGGTTAAAGGTAACCAATAGGCCTCAAACCCCACAGTGAGTTAAGGGGATGTCTGCTCTAAGCATGTGAAGACTTCCCCTGGAAAAATAGGCAGATAAGAACAGCTTGTTCCAACAGCCATGAAGGCAGTTGAAGCAGGCACTGTGGAGCACTAAGAGTTTGTTCAGACATTGAAGATGCCAAGGTCATCCACTGCATCTTAGACCACTGCCAGTCAGTTTGACTTTTGTCCTGATACTGGACTGTGATGACTCTGGAGGAGAAAGTGAGGCTGATGACTTTGAGCACCTCTGCCTCACTTAACTAATTCATACACATGTCAAGACATCATCTGTGATGTTATTGGTTCTCTTCGAAAACAAAGGTCAAACAACAACAGCTGTGTGATATTGGGCAAGTTACTTTGCTTTCCTTGGCCTCTGTTACTTCCTATATAAAATAAGTTTGGACTAGAAGACCTCAGAATACCCTTCCAGACTTAAATTCAATGACTATATCTTCCTTCAGGAAAGTATAGGGCATAAAAATCAACAGGTGCTCAAAGAATGTTGAATTTAATAGAAAAACAAAACAAAACAAAACTCGATTTTCTTTTTCTGCTCAGTTATGCTCCATCCCCCTTCCTGGCTCTGAATTTTCACATTTGCCACCCTTCCTCAGCTACTGTCTCACCCTGGAACTTCCTTCAGAGCATGGGACCTTTTCATACTAGAACGTCCATCTATCCCTACTGCCTTCTGATGTTGAAATATCCCTTCTTCCATTGGTTAGTTCTTCAGGGTTGGAAGGCTCCATTTGGGGAGAAGCTCAGTCCGGACAACCTGCATTGTCCTATTGGCTCTGCTTCTGGTTTTCTGGACTTTGATACCGTGTTCATAAGAGGGTACTTTCTTTCCCCCTCCCCTCCAAGCCCTTTTTCAGCTCACTTCTGGGTGTTGTTTTTTCCCCCATTAGAATTTAAGCTCCTCAAGGGCAGAGAATGTCTTTCCTATGCTTGTATTTGTACCCCAAGTAGTTAAAACAGTTCCCAACACAGTAAATGCTTAATAAATGCTTTCCCCCATGCCTTGCCTCAAAGTGACTGCATTGGGGATAAATAAGATCACTAAACTCTATATTTAGACTTGGAAAAAAAACTTTAGAGCCTACGTGTACAGTCATTTTGGTCATGTTCAACTCTTTGTGACCCCATTTAGGGTTTTCTCGCCAAAGATACTGGAGTGGTTGGCCATTTTTTCTCCAGCTCATTTTATAGATGAGGAAACTGAGGCAAATGGGGGTAAATGACTTGCCTGGGGTCACACAGCTAGTATCCGAGGCCAGATTTGAACTCAAGATGAATCTTCTTGACTCCAGGCCATGTTATCTATCTACTGTGCCACAAGCTGCCCAGAGCCTAGCTAGTGTAACTCAGTTATTTTGAAGATAAAGAAAATGAAGGAAAAATAAATTAGATGCCTTCTTCAGTTTAATACAGGTAAGTAACAGGGGCAGAATCAAACCCCAGGTCTTTATAGTCTAAATGTGGGACTCACAGCACTATTCTGTCTGGATAATGGGAGATATACCCATAGAATCATAGAGTTTTAGAGGGAGGTGATATCTTAGAGGAGAACAATAGAATATTTGTGTATCATAGGGCAGAGCTAGGAACAAGACATGAAAGCTGCCAAGGAAGATTTAGCCTGGCTATAATGAATAAGAAGGTGATGCTTCTTTGATATTCTACTCTTGTCAGATCACATTTGGAGAATTGTGCCCATTTTAGGGCACCACAGTTCAAACTTTCAGTGGAAGGCAGTTGGGATGGTAAAGGGTCCTCAGTTAACACCATATGAGAATTATTTGAAGGAATTATGATGCTTAGCTTGGAAGGCTTGAGGGTGGATGTTAGAGATGTCTTCAAATATTTGAAAGACTAACATTTGGAAGAAGTATTAAGCTTATTCTCTGTTCCCAGTGTATAGAACAGGAAGAAATGAATAGAAGTTGAAGAGAGGAAAACATAGGCAGGCTCCTTAACAATCAAAATTATCTAAAAGTGAAATAGGATGCTTTGGAAAGTAACTAGTTCCTCCTCATTGGAGGTCATTCAGCAGAGGCTAGACAACCACTTTTCTACTATATAAAAGTGGGTATTATTTTTCAGGTATGGATTAAATTAGGTCCAATTGAGTTCTCTTCCAACTCAAAAATATAATTCTGAGTGCCATGCAATGATTGAAGATGGGCAGGAATAGAGTACTCCAGACAAAGTTGGACAAATGCAACAATTTAAAGATACTGAAGCACAGCTGGGAACAACTGGCACCTCAGCCAAATGATAGACAGTAATTAAGACAACCTGATTTTTTTTCCCATGCAGGGGTTTCAGGTGATTAGTATAAGGTAAAATCTCTGTTGTGTCATAAAATTTGGATTCCTCTTAAGCTGCTCTAGGGCCAATTGACTTGATTAAACAGCCCTGTAAATAACAGGAATGGTACAAACACAAACAAGTGAGATTTCCCAGGGGGATCCTGACTAAATATACTACATTCATTATGGCAGAGATTGATTCTCTGGGACATCATTCACTCATGAGATTTTAGAGTTGGAAGAGATGTTAGAGATTAAGAGATAAGCAGAGGTAAAAAAGAGAGAGAAAGAGGTAATGATACTTATGTTACTTCATGGGGTGGTTGCCAAGATTAAGTGAGATAATATATGTAAAGCTTGTTGTAATTATAAAACACATACACACAAAATGTGAGTTATTATCCTCCTCTAGACTAATCTTCTAGTTTTTCCAATTTGATAACTGGAACCCCAGAGAGATTGGAGCAACTTGATCAAAGTCAAATACCTAGTTAGTAAAGAGCCACAACTTGGACTTGGCTTTTGTGAATTTTAGTACAGTGCTCCTTCCATTCCATGAATCCACCTTTCTTTAATTTCCGGAGTGAGTAGAATCCCTGATCAAGCCCAATGAAGAAACCACTGATGCTCAATCCAATTAGATCATGAATTTTTAGGCCCTCCAAGAAAGGATTTTTTCATATGTCTGAAGGACTGAATGTAAGCTTTTTCATTTATATCCCAATGAGCATAAATAAAATATAAATAAATGAGTGCAAAATAATTTTTCCATAAACATTAATGTGCACCTGAAAATCAGCTAGTGAGCTAAAGCCTTTCAAGAGGTTTGGGAAAAAAGAGGGAATTTCAGTTTCAAAAGATATCTTCTATTTTGCTTCTTAATGATTTAAGTAAGGTAGGCAAAGAAGGGAAGGACTGAATTTCCTTGAAAAAAGACTAGTCTAGCATTTTAAGACCTAGTGGAATCTGAAAATATTAGAACCGTCACAGGCAGTCCTCTTCTCAAAGATTTCCTGGCCAACCTTCAATACCCCAAGAGGCTCAGAAAACGTGAACTTCTGGGCACATACCAAGATGTCCAAACCTTTTTAGATTCACACATCACAAGCAATGGTAGCAAAAAGTTTTTTTTTTTAAAATAAGTACCTTAAATAAATTAGACAGGCAGAATTTGAAGACCAGACAAGCCTATATTTTAGCTCCTGTAAGAAATGGTTGATTCAAATATGTTTTCTACTGAGTGAGTTAAAAATAGTTAGAGCTGAAATAGCTCATCCTATGAAACCCTTAAGACTGAAATGTGTGTTTTTTCTTTAAAAAAAAAAAAGCCATTGCATTAGAAGAATCAGGCCACTGCAGTCTGGATGGAATGCTAACCATGCCACTGGATGGCAAATTGGAGGGAAACATGCCTTTCATCTTAATTATAAGCTGGACAGGGGAATGCACTATATTCTGTGCTACGTATGAGCTGAAGGAAACTTTCCCAGGGTATTTTTCTTTTGCATTTCTGACTCTTATTGGATTGGAAGTTTGTCCATGTGACCCAGCAGGGTCCACTTTCCATAATAAGTCTAAAAATATGCCAGAAATGTTTTCTTTAGCACAGCCTATGAATGTCAAACATGAAAGAGACAGCTTTACTTTTCCCTCTGCTTCACCTTTTTTTGTGTTAAAAAAACAAACAAACAACAAAACTCTAGCTACCCCCTTGCTATTATCTAAGCATTATTATTTAATGGTATTTCAAAATTAAAACCAAGTGTCAGATGGAATCACAGTGGAAAGTTGAAAGCCATGAGGGAAAACAAAAGCCATTTTTTTTAAAAATTGAGGATACTATTGACATCTCCCATAGGGATATGCTTTGAATCCTTTCTCTAGCAGTAGAGAATGTTTGCACTAAACCATTCTCACTTTCATCCATAGCTACTTGTTGCATTAGGGAATATAAAATGTAATTAGAACAATTCATAGCAGGACATGACTTTGGGCTCATTGTACCATGTCCTAACCACCTGAGCTAACTACCTATATGAAATGACAAGGTCACCTAAAAAGCCTTTGTCAGAGTTAGGATCCTTACCCCAGGTTTCTTGTTCCCAATGCTGCGCTATAGTCAGATTTATTTTTAGCCACTCAGGGTAAAAGCCTTATATCTATTGCTCAGGAATGAAGAAAACCTATTCAGCTTCTCCTAATTCCTTTCCTTCCATTCTCTTCTTTATCATTTGGCATTCATTAATTTAACAAACATTTTTTTTCTACTACATGCAAATCACAGTTTTAAGTGCTGAAATGTCAAGGCTTCTGTCTCTTGGAGTCATGCAATAGAGAGAAAGCATAGACCAGGGAAGGGGAACCTTTTGGATTCAGTCAAAAGGCCGCACTTAAGGATCTAGGAGGCCACATGTGGCCTCAAAGCCATGGATTCCCCACCCTTGGCCTAGACACTAGATAGCTATAATCCAAAATGGAACATATTAAATGCATAAAATAGGTGCAAAAAGTGTATTTGCAGCATTTGGCAATTTTAGTAGGCAGAACCTGGATCTCTGAATTCAAATATATACATACATACATACATATACATATATATACATATACATATATATATACATAATTTTTTAAAAGTACTGATTATAGGCTGAACAGGGGAGTGTGCTATATTTTGTGCTATGTATGAGCTGAAGGAAACTTTCCCAGGGTATTTTCTTTTGCATTTCTGACTCTTATTGGGTTGGAAGCTTGTCTAGGTGTCTAGATATAGGGCTTACTGCCATGGATGAACTAGTTGTGTACCCTCCCAACGCTGGATATTACATTTTGGATATTGTACAATTAATATCTGCTGAGTTGAAATAAAAATATCTCTACTTAATAAATTAATTTATTCCCACAGTTATTATTTGGAAGTTGTAGGACTCTTACAGTTGCTACTACAGTAGCAAAAATAGAAGCTGCAACTTGTTTTTTTTTTTTTAAGAGGAACATGATATAGCAAAAAGTACATTACAACTTGAAGTCAAGAGACCTGGGTTTGGATTCTGGCTCTGGCACTAGCCGTGTCACCATGGACAAGTCACTTAACCTTTTCCAGCCTCAGTTTCTCTATCTGTAAAATGGAGGTAACAACACTTCACAGGGTTGTTGATAGGAAAAAAAAACTTTGTAAAACTTACAGTACTATGTGAATATGAATCATTGTTACCGCGACTACTGTATGTATACTTTAAAAGAAATTACTGCTTCATCGGCATTCATTTCGAAGTCACTACATTGCTCTCCTCTCTTCCTCCCTCCCCCTTAAAAAAAAAACCCTCCCTTGTAACCAATAAGCACAGTCAAGCAAAACAAATCCACATAATAGCCATGTCTAAAACATGTATCCCTCTTTCTGCATCTCTAGTTCATCACTTCTTTGTCAAGAGGTGACAAGTATGTTTCATTCTCAATCCTCCAGAGTCATTGGTTATTTGTGATCAGAGATCTTAAGTCTTTCAAAGCTGTGTTTCTTTACATTGTATCAACCGCTCTTCCAGTTCTGCTCGCTTCACTCTGCATCAGTTTATTCAAGTACTCCTGAGTTTTTCTGAATCCATTCTTTTCTTTACTTCTTATGGTGCCATCATATTCTATTACATTGATATGAGGCAGCTAGATGGCACAGTGGATAGGGTGTTGTGCCTGGAATCAGGAACACCTGAGTTCAAATTTGACTTCAGAGACTTATCAACTTGTGACTTTGGGTAAGCCATTTAACTTGTTTGCCTCAGTTTCCTCATCTATAAAATGCAGATAGTAATAGCATCTACCTTCCAGGGTTGTTCTGAGGATCAAATGAGATAATAATTGTAAAGCATTTAGCACAGTGTCTAGCACATAGTAAGTTCTACATAAATGCTAGTTATTATTATATGCTATAATTTGTTCACCTGTTCCCCAATTGATTGTTGTTGAATTATGTCTGACTCTTCATGACCCCATTTGAGGTTTTCTTGGCAAAGATACTGGAGTGGTTTGCCATTTCCTTCTCCAGCTCATTTTACAGGTGAGGAAACTGAGACAAACAGGGCTGAGTGACTTGCTCAGGGTCACACAATTAGTAAGTTTCTGAGGCTAGATTTGAACTCAGGTCCTCCTGACTCCAGGTCCAGTGCTCTATCCACTGTGTCACTCAGCTACCCCAACTGGTAGGCACACCCTTAGTTTCCAATTCTTTGAAACAACAAAAATGATGCTGTGAATATTTTTGTCTCTATGGATCCTTTCAGGGGTATTATGAGGCTAAAATAAGATAATGGATGTAAAACATGATTTAAGTATTAAAGTGCTATCTAAATGTCATATTGTTGTTTGTGTTGCTTTGTTATTTTTTCTATTAGCCTATGCTCTCCAGGCCTCGAGCCCGGTGATGACTTTATTCCCTGAGCCTTCTACTTCACTCCTGTTGAACTCAAGTTATTTGGTCCCACAAAAACAATGATTCACTCCTAGGCAGGGTGTCATGAGATTCAGACCATGATGTTTCAGGCCTGTTTCTTTGCCTTCTGCTTTCACTCTTATTTCCTTGTGTACTTTTAGAAAGAATGCTGTTACTCACTCCACTTTGGATCTTATGCTCTGCCTGGTTTCAACTTCCAGGAACAAGATGCCCTTCTCAGGATATGCTTATCACTTCTGATCTCTTCACCATGCTGCTAATTCAAGCCTTGATTAACACCATTTCCCTCAGCCTCCTCTCCCCTCTGGAGGAGTGAAGGGTAGAGTCCTAAACTCCTCTCAATGCCTTCCTTTATAGAGGGCAGAAACTGGACTGCCAGATCACTCCACTTTGCATAGGCTGCTCCTCCTGGTTTCAACTCCATGGAACAAGATGCCCCTGTACCGGATACCCCTGATGCCTCCCCATCCCCAGCTTTCCTGCTTTTTATGTGTGCCTTACCTTCCCTCCCTCACCCATTAGGTTGTGAGCTCCTTATGGGCAAGGACTGTCTTTCTTTTTATTAATTGTATCCACAGTGCTTAGCACAGTGCCTGGCATGTAATAGGCACTTCATAAATGTTTATTGGATTATATTATTGCATTGTTGTTGTAGTCTTTGATTGCAGTATTTATTTACCTTTTTTTGCATTTCTGTCATCCAAGGTTTTTGAAAAGAAATAATTTGTTCAGGTCTGCTTTTTCCCCCCTCCTTCTAGGAATGCTTTAAATTCAACCCCCTTCAAAATGAGTGCCCATCTTTTTTCACTGATGTTTATGCTTAGGTTTTCAGGAAATGTCACCTTGCTTTTATGTCTTCAGTTCTTTTGCTCTTTAGGGCACATTATTCCATTCCTTTGCACAGTTTCTGGTGGGTGAAGAATAGTACTTCATTACTTGAATTTCCTTTCCTTTATATTTGAAGGTCTTTATCCCTTTTGCTTGCAGAATTCATTATTTGTCATTGGAATCATTATGTTTAACCAACATGGGTCTTATAGTTTGCAACACTTTTTTTTGTTACTCTTTTTTTTCTGGAGACAATCTATTGATTCTTTTTGATTGGCGTTTGTTTCTTGTGTTCAGGAGATCTGAAAAATTTTCTTATTTTATTTCTTGCATTGTGATTTTCATGTTTTTTGAACATGTTTTTTTGTTGTATTCTTTTGGGAGAATTATAATCTTTAAGTTGTCTCTAAGCATTCTGTTTTCGAGATCAACATGCTTTGCTTGTATTGAGATCGAAGGTTTTTTAAAATGTTATTGCTTTTAGATTACTTTCAGCTTCTCCTTTTCTTCCATGCAATTGTATTCCCAATCAGTTATTTTTTTCTATTTCTTTTATGAAACTTGCCACCATGGATTTAAGTGTTTCTATTCTACCAACTATTTCTGATTTCCAGATTGTAATTTTGGCTTTTACAATTCTTATTTCTTTTTTAAACCAATCAGAAATAATCTACAGTAGTTGCCTGCTGTCATATAAATCTACAGAGTCCTCAGTCTTATTGGGTATTCATTTTCTCTTGTTTCACACTATTTATTTATAGATGTTTGCACTCATTTAGCTGATCTAGAGTGTAGAGGCTACAGTCTCTTTTGTTATTAATAGCTTTGCTGTTAGTTTATCCACTTTTGCTTAAAGTCTTTAGTGGAGTTTTCTTCCTCTAGAAATCTTCAGTAAAAACAGTCATTTTAAAATTTCTATTCCCCTATTAATCATCATTTGAATCTTTCTCTTTTGATGGAGATTTTCCTAGGATTTGGGCTTTGAATCTATTTCAGTCTCCTCCCTCCTTTAGCAAATCATGTTTTGCAGGCTTCAGTCTCTGCCCCAAATGATACCTGGAGAGACATAGCTGACCTTAGGGTGATGATGGCCTCTTTTTCTCAGACCTGGTAGAATGTTATGTGTGCTGCCCCAGTTCATTCTGCTACTCTTTTGTAGCACATTGCTATTCTAGACTTAGCAAGTTTCTGCTTTGGGGTTTCTGTTGCAAGCCTATTATGCAGCCCTGCTGTTGGAATTTGGTGAGGGAAGTCGGAGAGGGTGCTAAGTCAACCAGTTAGGGGTTAGCAATTAGTCTTCTTTCCTGCTAATTCATTGGGTTTTTAACCTCATTACAGTTATTGGTGTGTCCTAAACCAAGGAGACAACTGAAATTGCTTTATTTATTACATGCAATTATAATTTGGAGAGTAGTAGGATAGAAATTCTCAATTCTGTATTAACCCTTCAACTCTTTTTTGATTTCTCTTTTCTTTTTTTCCTTTCTCTTTCTGACCAAACATGGGGCATATGTGTGAAGAGTCTTCACCGTGGTGTGATTACTCTAGGGATCTGTTCCATTGGCAGTGAGAGTTGGCAAAGAACCCAAACAGTGACAGAACATTCTTTTGAAAGAACAAAAGAATGAAAAACCAAAACCTTTATTAGCCATTGTTTCCCAAGATGTCTAGAAGACAATTTTCTTTTTTTTCCAGAATCTTGTTTATTTCTTGAGTCCCTAAAGAGAGATTGACTCAGCAAAAATGATCCATAGGCCTTCTTCAGCTACGGCTCTGTGGATCTTGGCTCTGAGATTGGCCTAGTTATTCAGCAGATATTGTCCCAGCCAACCCCCACAATAGCTCCCAGCCACTGCCTACATCTGTCTAGATGGAGAGAACCTGCACTAAAATCACCAACTTCTCCCTTCCTATGCCTACTTGCCTGATTCATACTGTTTATGTCACACCTTCAAGGAGAAGGCCTGGTTTCTTTCTTGCTTGCTCTCTCACTCTTTTCTTCCTTTCCTTCCTCTTTTCATTTTTTTTTTAAATTAGCAATTGGTCTAGCCAAAAATGGGATTAGAAAAGACACCTGCACCCATGGGTTACCAGCTGACCAAACACGGAAAACTGCTGTTGCTACTTTAAAACAAAACACAACTATTGATTTTCTGGTTCATTAGAGAATCCTTTATTTTCTTGCTGAGTGCTTTGTCTTCTCTGGTTCCACGTAGCTGCTTAAAAAACAATTGTTGACCTTCTACAAGAGTCAGACGTCATGAAGGAGTAATAAGAGTGGGATGAAATTACCTGCTGCAGAAAGTGGATTGTGTGTTACGTATCATTGGACATTGTGAGAGGAACTCTGCCTCTACCTATCAAATGTTCTTTTTCTCATTTTGTTCCTCTTCTTTTTTAAAAATTATCTTTCATGTCTCCTTTTCTTGACCCTTGCTTTCTTATTCCATCTTTCCCTCTCTTTTTTCATTTTCTTCCTTGCCAAGGCAGTGGAGCATCAAAGAATTGGACTTGAAGTAAGTTTGACTTGGGTTTCAGTACTAACATAGATCCTAATTTTCAATACTGCATATAACTTAACCTCTGTAAGCCTGTTTCCCACAATTAGCACTGGCCGTCTGGCTACTGCATCCCTTAGGGTCCTTGAGGGGTAGCCTGGAGGGTTGGAAGTGGTTTTCCAATGCTGTATCTCACTAGCCTACACCATTATGCTTCCCACCTATGATTATCAGTTGATGTCAATTAGTCAGGCAGATTTAATTAGCTTTTAGAAAAGGATATTTACTAACATAATATAATAATATCTTTCACCAGTACATACGGAATATAGGGGAAACTGGGCTCAAGCTTATAGTAAATGTAGCAAAGGATACAACTCACAGCTCCTAGAAATACTTTTATTGTAGTCCCTGAGTTGTTCCCTTTAGGTATGCAGTGGCTTTTCTACTCAACTCCTCACAGACCTTCAAATCTACTTTTCTTGTCAGCTCTCCAAAGATCTTCAAATCTTCTTTTCCTCAAGTTCAGTTTGTCCTTGCCTCCTAATGCAGACACTACTGTCAGTTTCTATTATCCCAAGGACCCTACTAGGAAGCCTTCAGTCCTCCAAAGTTAATGAGATCCTCCTCTGTTCAAAGAGAGGAAATGAATACCAAAGCCAAGACCTGGGCTCTTTTTTTTTTAACCCCATCCCCTTTTCAGGCTTTTCCTTTTCAGGGGCTTGGCAGGAGAGTTACACTGTTTTCCAACTTGCTTGCTGTAATATAGTTGAATCATAGGCCATAACCAAGTTTCTTCAAACAATCCATACACACTTCCTATGTAACATTTTTTTTCTAGTTTATCCAATGACTTTCAAAACCATCTATATTGTTTGAGGACTTTTAGACTTAGTCTAAAGCCTATGATTGATTGATTTGGTACAGAAGTGTTCTCATTTGGTTAAGGTATTAGGAGTTAGCATATTGACATTTACTTAAAGTGGGATGCAGCTATTTGATCTATTGATTCAATTGACCCCTAATTCTCCATGTAAAATAGGGATAAAAAGAGCTCCTACCTCACAGATAGGTGGTGAAAAAGTATGCAAAGCATCTGGCAAACCTTAAATTCCTATCAATAGTTCAGTAATCTTTGTCTCCTGATTAACATCTGATGACATTCTTCATCATTTTGGATATTGCTTAGCCCTAGTAGTGGCCCTGAGTGTTAAAATGGTTGCTGAATGGTAAAATGGTTGTTGAATGTTTATTTCATTTGAAGGACAGGGAGGATTTGAAACCCATAAATGTCATTTTGAGTCTCTCTTACTGAGAGGCAGTAGTGGATGGAGTTCAGTATTTTCAATCGGTCAGTCAAGAAGCACTTATTAGGGATCTGTGACAGGTACCATGCTAAGCACTAGTTACATAAAGAGAAAAGTGAAACAATCACTTCCCTTCAGGTACTTTATATTGTAATGGGGGATATAACTTGTGCAATTATGTGCAGAATACAGGGTGTCCCAAAAGTGTTAGAGAATTTTTAAACCATTAAAACTATTAAAAACTTAAAAATGTACTAACACATTTGAGACATCCCACAGATGCAAAATAAATAGAAGGTGGTTTGGGGAGGAAGGTC
>JAQQSZ010012191.1:0-12072 GCA_028646595.1 Phalanger gymnotis | reverse complement strand
TTCTGGGGCCCAGCGCCCTGGCTCGGCTCCGCTGGGGCTCGGCCTTCTGCTCCATCGCGGCCGGAAACTTGGGAGCCTTCGGGGCCGCCTTCGCCAAGCTGGCCCTGAAGCCGACGTTTCGGAGCCTGGAGGCGGACGACGAGCAGGAGCTGCCTTACCCGCCCGCCATGCAGGCCTGGGTAAGAGCCGGAGCCGGGCCAGCAGTCGGGCAGGGCGGCAGGGGAGCAGCGGCACCCGCTGTCCAGGGTGCTGACAGGGCGGGGAGGGGGGAGGTGCCCCCTGCAGAGCAGATGACTGATAGGGCGCGACGTCTGGGGAGGGGGCGACCTCTGCAGCGCCCCTCAAAGCCGGACTGCGGGGAGTGGGGAGGGAGGGGGAAGATCCCTCTGTCGCGCCCCCTCCAAGTAGAACTGCGAGTGGGGCGGACCCTATCCTCAGCACCCCCTCGGAGCCGGACTGCAGGGTGAGAGGGGTTTGAGGTAGACCCCCCCGCAGCGACCCCTCAGAGCGGGACTGCGAGATGGGGAGGGGGCTGGGACAGGGAGGACCCTTCTGCACCGCCCCTTGGAGTAGGACTGTGAGTGGAGAGTGCGGAGGTGAGGACCACCCATCTGTAATGCCCTCCGCGAGTAGGACTGAGGGCTGGGGGTGCGGGGATGGGGACGACCCTTCTACAGCACCCTTTTGGAGCAGGACTGCCACTGAGTGAGAGGAGGGGATGAACCCCTTTGCAACCTCCCCCGCCCCCTCGAGCTGGACTGCGGCAGGAGAAGAGGCGGCGGTAGACCCCTCTGCAGCGCCCCATCGGAGCGGGATTGGGGCGGGGGCGAGGGCGGCCACTCTACAGCACCCTCGAGGGAACAGGACTGGGGTGGGGGGGAGCAGACCCCTCTGAAACCCCACTTCTGAGCAAGACGGGGTGGGGAGGGAACTAAGAGGGGTGGAGCCTGAGGAATGGCAAGAGAAGAGGGATGGCTTGATGTAGTGCCAGCCATCCTGAGTGAGGTTGTAAAATAAAGACGTTTAGACGTTTCTGCGCTATTCTGAGGGCCATGTTTGGGGAAGAACCATAGACAGCCTGGAGGACATCCAGGTTCAACCAGGATGGGGGCGGCATTGGCAACCAAATGAGGACCTGGTTAGGGAAAGGAAAATGTTTAGCCTAGAGAAAAGACTAGGAGTGTGAATGACACAGGGACATATGGCTGCGCTGAAACATCTGAAGGGATGTTAGGTGGAGAAGCTGTTAGACTCCTTTTGCTTGCAGAGAGCAGAACTAGGAGAACTCACTGTAGGATAGCAAAAAGAATGATTTCACCTTAGTAAAAGGGAACATTTACAAACAATTAGAGCTTTCCCAAGGTAGAACTTGTTGTCTTATTAAGTCCAGAGTCTCCCATCTCCAGAGTCCTTCAACGAGATGACCTCTGGTCAGGGATGTTTCAGAGGGCAGTACTGTCTCCTTGTGGGTTGTGAGTGATTTCTGAGGTCTTTTCTAATGGAGACCCGAGATATTTGAATTACTTGAAGATATGGAGATAGAGGACAATGAATGTTTAAGCCTCGGAGAATCTTAAGGTTTTTATTCCCATTTAACATTTCTATCTTACCAAGGTTTGCATTGATATCTTGGGTTCCCTTGCCATCTTCCGTTTTCTAAACTTGTCCTGAAATTCCCACGGTGGAGTGTCAGGGATAGGGAGGAGACTCAGTCACTTGAATAAGAGGAAGCCCACGAAGTGTTGCCAAAGTTCTCCTCAATTAGAGCTGATTGACACCTAGTGACTCTTTGTCACCTGTTGGTCCTCACCCAGACCTCTGGGTTCTGCAGAAGACGTTGACTAGTTGGATGATGAATCATTTTGTGTCCTAGACAAATTAGAAGGGCAACAGCCTCTGAGAGGGGCATGTGCCAATTGCCGATGCTACTATAGCCTGAGTTGTTTGTTTTTCTTCAAGCTATAGAATTGTTTACCTATTTTCATATTTTGGCTTTGGGAATTTGAGCCCCTAAATTCATGTGAAAGTAAAACAGGAGTCTTTTTGGACAGTATCACTTAAAAAAAAAAAGCTATCACTAGACAGAATAGTGTTTATCATGCTTCTTTTAGAGTCAGAAAGACCTGAATTCTAATCCCACTTCCAACATTATTACCTTTGTGACCTTTGACAAGTCACTTAATCTCTGTATTCCTCAGTTTCCTTGTTTATTTTAAGTGGGTTGGATTCAATGGCATCTAAAGCCCCTTTCTGCCCTAAATGCATAACCAACCTTGGTATATGTTGCCTCTCTCCCTTTAGAATGTAAGGCCCTCAAAGAAAGGTACTGTTTCTTTTTTGTCTATACTCAGTGCCTGTCAGATAATGGGGACTTAATATGGTTTATTGACTGATTGATACAGATTTTATCCCAATCACCATTCCTTCCTTTTGGTTCATAGTATTCTAGAACATTGCCTGGCAACATCTTAGAAGGGGCAGGCCAGTTATTCATTTATTCATAGTATGGTTTTGTGTTCTAAGAGTATTTGTTCAACAAGCATCAATTAAGCGTCTACTGTGGTCAAAGTACTTTTATAAGAGCACTAGTAGCTGGTAGGATCCAGAAAAGCCTTAAGTCAGAGGGGGCAGTTGATCTGAGAGCTTGGGAAGTAAGGAGGGATTCAAAGAGGCTGAGGAGGGATTCAAAGAGGCTGAGGAGGGAATCCATTCCAGGCATGGCAGAATAGGCTGTTCAAATGCTTGGAGACAGGAAGCAGACTGTCACCTATAGGGAATAGAAGGTAGCCTGGAATGTAGTGTATGAGTGTAATGTGTAATAAGCCTGGAAAGGTAGGCTGGAGCCAGATTGTGAAGGGCATTGAAATGCTAAATAGTAATTTACATTTTGTCCTAGAGCCAATAGGGAGGCACTGAAGCTTTTACAGCATGGTGATTTCTTGGTCCAACCTGTGTTTTAGGAGTATTGCTTTGGTGGCCATGTGGGGGATGAATTGGAGAGAGGAGGGATTGGAGGCCAGACCAGTTAGGAGGCTATTGCTAGGTGAGCAGCAATAAGGATCCGGACTAGGGGAGTGGCTGTGGGAATGGAGAGATGGGATGGATGCAAGAGAGGTTGTAGAATTCTAATTGCCTAGACTTGGAAAGGGACTAGATATTGAGAGTAAGGGTAAAGTGGAGAGTCCATGATGACTGAGGCTGTGAACACAAACAACTGCCAGAAGGCTGTATTACTTAGTATGTGGAGGTTAGGCCTGAGAGTCAGGAGCATCTGGATTCATGTCCTGCTTTTGACACATGCCAGTTGTTTGGCTCCAGACAAGGTCTTGGCCTCCAGTGCCACAAAGAGTACAAACGCTCTTAGACTATGAGTTACATAGGAGCTGCAGATCTGAGGTCTAAGCAAAGAAAAAAAAAAAGGTAAGTAACACACTGATACAGCAGTCAGAATTGGTCGTGGAGACAGGAAGATATGAGCTCAGTGGGCTTCTGGGTAAGTCACTTAATAAATAGCCCCCTGTTTCAGCGTCATCCTCAGCTCCTCAAGGACACTCACCTCGCATATCCAACCTCTGTCAAATCTTGTCCTTTTGACCCTTGCTGCATGTCTTCTATCTACATGCCCCCTTTTCTCCACAACCCTAGTTCAACGCCTCGTCATCTCTCTTATTGTCAGTGGTCTTCTAATTACTCTCCCTGTCTCCAGTCTTTCCTGAATCCAATCCATTTTCAAGTTAGATTTCCCTGAAGGTCAAATCTATGCATGTCAACTCTGCCTGCATTCCATACATTTCAGTGCTCCTGTTACCTCTAGGATCAAATTTGAAGTCCTCTGTCATGTAACGTCCTTCACAACTTGGGCACTTTTCCATTCATTTTGTATTCTATCCATCTTTACTGTCCCACTTGATGTTTCTCACACAGGAACACTCCATCTTCTGATTCTCTGCATTTAGCCATACTGTCCCCATGTCTAGAATGTTCTCCCTCTATCTGTGACTCCCAACAGATTTTCTTAAAGATGAAGTGAATAACGTACCTGACACACTACCCCTCAATATAAAGCTCCCTTTACCCTGCCACATTCTGCCTGCCTCACGATTAGCTGTGTTCATGTTTCATATCTGCTAAGGCCATTAAGCTGGTTAACATCAGAGAGAGTACCTGGGCTGTGTCCTTGGTAAGGCCAGGGCCTAGAACATCAGTCCAATAGAGGAAAAATAAGAAGTTCACAGAAAGTCCCACCAAAAAATTAGAGAACCCTACACTTTACAATTGGAATGGACCTTAGGAATCACCTAATCTGTCATCTCATGGATAGGAATATTGAAAGAGGGAGGAAATTACTTACCCAAGGACACGGAACTATTAAAAGCCAAATTCAAGATATGAATTCCTGGCTTCTTCCAAAACTGTGCTCTCTCCTCTGAGGAAAGGAGAAGTTTACTGTCATTTGTATTGATAAGGCGAGGCATCTTGGCAGAGGGGTGATTGAAGCGCCGCACCATTGGACAAGGTCTAATTCTCAAAGCAAAAACCTTGAATGAGTTGACCTCCCGCATCTGGCCTTCACGTTGGCCTCAGGAAAAAAAAAGACACCTTTTCTTAGAGAAGGGGAGGATTGTGAGAGGGAAACGTGAATTTGCAGCAGGAGCTCATGAAGCGTCATTTTTCATGGACTGGTTTTGTTGTTAAATCAGTGTGAACAGTGAAGCTTCCCTGAGTTTTGTGGGGCGGAGGAGAAGAGAGGGTTCAGAAAAAAATTGTGACAAAAGAAAAAGCGTCAGTGAAACCCAGAGGGCAGAAAGAGCCCTGGACCAGACGATCCCCAAGACCCCCACCTCTAGGTCAGTGGCCCTAAGTCGGGCCCTGAAACTGCCTTGCCCTCCTGCATCCCCGCGATGCTCAGAGATGAGAACAGAAACGTCTCATCCTTCCCCCTCCCCTCCCACGCAGAGTCGCGGGGGCGGGGAGAGGGCGGGGCGAGACGGGGCGGGGCAGGAGGAGCAGCCTCCAGCTCAGAGGAGGGTGAGCTCACCAGAGCTAGTCACTTTCCCGCAGAAGTCACGTGAAGCAGGTAGCCTATGGCGGCGCGGGGGCGTAGTTGCCGAAGAAGAAGGAGCCCCGGCAAAGGCTCCGGCTCGGCCTTGGCTACCGGCTCCGGCTCCGCCACCGGCCCCGTCGCGCTCCCACTCCCGCTCCCGCTCCCGGTGCCAGCGGCGATGGAGGCCGTTCTGGGGCCCAGCGCCCTGGCTCGGCTCCGCTGGGGCTCGGCCTTCTGCTCCATCGCGGCCGGAAACTTGGGAGCCTTCGGGGCCGCCTTCGCCAAGCTGGCCCTGAAGCCGACGTTCCGAAGCCTGGAGGGGGAGGACGGACAGGAGCTCCCTTACCCGCCCGCCATGCAGGCCTGGGTAAGAGCCGGAGTCGGGCCAGCAGGCGGGCAGGCAGGCAGGGCGGGAGGGGAGCAGCGGCACCCGCTGTCCAGGGTGCTGGCAAGGCGGGGAGGGGGGAGGTGCCCCCTGCAGAGCAGATGACTGATAGGGCGCGATGTCTGGGACCTCGGAGAGGGATGAGAGGTGAGAAGGGAGTGGGGACTGAGCCCTCTGCAGGCCCCCTCCGAGTAGGACAGAGGCGTGGGAAGGACCTCTCGGCAGCTCCAGCTCGGAGCAGGACTGCAGGGTGGGGAGGGGGCGGGAGCTGAGCCCTCTGCAGTGCTCCCTTCGAGTAGTACTGCAGGCGGGGAGGACCCCTCTGCAGCTCCCCTCGGAGCGGGACTGAGGGGTGGGGAAGGGGCAGGGTCTGAGACCTCTCTTGCGCCCCCCCTCCGCAGTAGAACTGCAGCATGGGTAGGGGGCGGGGGCTGAGCCCTCTGCAGCGCCCCTCGGAGTAGGACTGTGGAGTGGGGAGGACCCCTCTTCCGCTTCCCCTCGGAGTGGGATGCGGGGTGGGGAAGGTGCGGGGACTGAGCCCTCTGCAACTCCCCTCGGAGCGGGACTGAGGAGTGGGGAAAGGGAGGGGTCTGAGCTCTCTGCAGCGCCCCTCGGAGGACTGCGGAGTGGGGAGGACCCCTCTGCAGCGTCCCCTCCGAGCGGGACTGCAGTGTGGGAAGGGGGTGGGGGCTGAGTCCTCCGCAGCGCCCCCCCCCCATTAGAACTTTAGCATGGGGAAGGGGCGGGGGCTGAGTCCTCTGCAGCGCCCATTCAGAGCAGAACTGCGGTGTGGGGAGGACCCCTCTGCAGCACCCCCTCGGAGCGGGACTTCGGAGTGGGAAAGGGGCGGGGGCTGAGCCCCCTGCAGCACCTCCTCCGAGTAGGGTTGTAGGGTGGGGAAGGAGCGGGGGTGGACTCCTCTGCAGTGCCCCCTCGGAGTATTTCTGCCGGGTGGGAAGGGGGTTGGGGTGGACCCTTCTGCAGCGCCCTCTCGGAGTGAGACCGCAGGGGCAGGGAGGAAGCCCTCTCTAGTGCCCCTCCGAGCAGGACTGCAAGAGCTGGGGCGGAACCGACTGCAAGATTGGGGGCGGAACCCTCCACATTGCTCCCTCCGAGAAGGACTAGGCGGGGGACGGGCGGGAAGTGGACCCTTCTGCTGCTTTCCCTCGGAGTGAAACTGACTGGGATATGGTGGGGGCGGCGGCGAAGTACCCCTCAGCAAGAGTCCTAGTAGGAGCAGGACTGGGGGTGGGGGGAGCCACAGAAATGACGGAAGGGAAGGACGGCTTGGCGTAGTGCCTGCCGTCCTGGGTTAGGTCGAGAAGGAAGGGAACTGAGACGCCTCTTCACTTTTGTGGTGGCCATTTTTTAGGGAAAACAATCGATAGTCTGGACCACATCCAAGGCTCAAATAGGATGAGGGCACCAGCAATCAAGTGAGAATCCGATTAAGGAAGGGGAAACGTTTAACCTAGAACATTTGAGGGGATGTCAGGTAGAGGAGAGATTAGGTTGCTTTTGTTTGTCCTCAGAGAACAGAACTAGAGGGACTCACTGAGTGGACGGTGAAAAAGAAAGATTTCCTCTGGATAAAAGGAAAATTTTTTCAAATAATTAGATATTTCCCAAGGTAGAGCAGGTTACCTTAGATATTATGGAGTTCCCTGTCTCTGTAGCTTTTCAAAAAAAAAAAAGGCTGAAAGATTTCTTATCATGGAGGTCTTTGTTCTGTTAGGCAGTCACTGCTCAGTTCTGTTCCACTGTTAAACTGGGTGATGGCTGCAGACCTTTCTAGCTTGGACACCAGTTGCTTGAACTGCTGGAAGATGTGGAGATGGGGAAGAGAGAGGGAGTCTGTTTGAACCACGGAGCATCCTGAGGGCTTTGTTCCCAATGGAGATTTCTACTATAGCAAAGTTTCATATTGGATCTCAGGTTTTATTGCTTCCTCTTTGTTTCCAAGAATCTACTGGAACTATGTCAGTCAAACATCTTTTGTATCCCCTGCACTCAGTACAATGCCTGACACGTTAGTAGGTGGTTAATGAATAAGTCAAAAGACAGTCCCTGTTCTTAATGGGGGAGATAACATTCAAACAACAATACAAAAAAAAATACGTAAAGAACAAATTGGATATAATCAACTGTGAGAAGGCTCTAGAATTAAAGATAATTGGCAAAATCTTTCTGTATAAGGTGGGGCTATAGCTGGAATTTTAGGGGATCCAGGAGACAAAGAAAGGAGAGAGGAAGAGACAGAAAAACGGAAAGAGAGAGAGAAGAGAGGAGGCGGGGAAAGAGAGAGGGAAGGAGAGTGAGAGAGAGAGAGGGAGAGAGAGAGAGAGAGAGGAGAGGGAGAGGGATGGGAACCAGTGAAAATGTCAAAAGTCTGGATATGGAATAGCCTGTGGGATGAAAAGCAATGAGGCCAATGTCACTGCATAAAATACGTGGGAACAGGTAAAGTGTGAGAAGACTGGAAAAGTGAGGAAAGGGCAGCTAATGAAGAGCTTGGAGTGCCTGTAAGATTTTCTATTTGGTCCTTTAGGTGATTGGGAGCCAGTAGAATTTGCCAAGTAGGGCAGTAATTGGGGTATGAGGTGTGATTTAAGAAGAACGAGAATGAAGAGTCAGAGGAAGGATGGAGAAAAACAAAAAGACACCTATGTAGTATTGCTGAGGTCCTTCCCTGTTGTGTGGTAACTGGTACTCAGCACTGGACCTCTCCCAGCCCTGTCCTGCCCCTTCTCCACTGGGCTCTGCAGCAGGAGGTTACCAGTGATGAATCATTCAAATCCTAGAATAGAAGGCCAGAAGCCTCTTACTGGGGCTCTTGCTAGTTTTTGGTTCTCCTGTGCCCTGGGCTGTTTGTTTTTCACAGCACTCTAGTTTTAGGTGGCTGTTTTCAAACTTTGGCTTTGGAGACCAAAATCCCTAAATTGGTGTGGGGGAGGCAGAGATGTGATTTCAGAGGGCACCACATTTCTTTTTTTGTTGCTATGAGGTTGCAGTTTGTTGAGGGCTCAATTTGGATTCCAAAAGTCCTGAGTTTCAATCCTACCTCAAACACTAGTCTTGTGACTCTGTGTGAGTCTTAATTACTCTATGCCTCAATTTCTTCTTCTATACAGTGGGTAGGTTGGATTCAGTTTCCTCCAAAGTCCTTTCTAGCTCTAAATCTATAAAGATACTTTGTATCTGTTGCCTTCCCCTTTAGAATGGGAGGTCCTTGAGGTCAGAGACTTTTATTTTTGTCTCGGGATACCCAGAGTCTGTCACGTAGGGGGCACTTAATAAATGCTTATTTATTCACTGATGTGGATTTTGTTCTAATCCCTCTTTTTTTCTTTTTTGTTCACAATATTACACAACAAGGGTTGGCATGTTGTCAGAAGTGGCAGACCAATTCTTCATTTATTCACTCTAAAGTATTAATTTATACATGCGACAAAAATTTATTAAGATCCTACTCTGAGCCAAGTAATGTATCAGAAGGATTAAAAAGCTTGTGGGGGTCCAGAAAGGCCTTTTGGAGGACCTGGCACTTGAGCTAAGCTTCTAAGAGAGAAATGGATTCTAAGATACAAAGTAGGTAATACATTCAGCCATTGTCATTAGCCTATGGAAATGCATGAAAACAGGAGATGAACTGTCATTTGTGGCCAATAGGAAGTAGGCTGGAGCATGGTGTGTGTGAATATGTTTAATGACCCTCCAAAGGTAAAATGGAGCCAAATTGTTAGGGTCTTTGAATGCTCAAAGGGGGTTAATATTTTATCCTAGAATCAGTAGGGAGCCATAGAAGTTTGCATAGTATGGAAATTACTTGGTCAAATCTGTCTTCAAAGTTTGGCTTTGGGTGTTTTGGGGAGAAGACCAGGAGAAGGAAGGGACTGAAAGGAAGACAAGTCAGGAGGCTGTTGCAGTGGTCTAGGAAGGGCCTAATCTAAAGGAATGGCTATGTGACTACAGTGAAGGGATAGATTCAAGAGAAGTCAAGGAAGTAGAATTGACAAGACTGGGAAAAGAATTGAACATGTAGGGTGAGGAAGAGTGGAGGGTTAAGATTGACTGTATGTGTAATTCTGTGGGTAGAGGGCAGACCATGGAGTCAGGAAAACCTGGGTTCAAGCCTTGCCTTTGATACATGAGAATCATGTGACTCTGGGCAAGTCATTTATCTTTATTGCCTCTGTAAGTACCAACACATTCAGGCTGTAAATTCTAGAGATCTGGCCAGTGAAATCTCAGATCTAAAACCAAAACAAACTCATTGAGTAACTAACTCACAGAAAAAGCTCTGAGGGTTGGTCTTGGAGGCACAAAGACCTCGTTTCAAGCATGCTGATGCTGTGTTTCTCCATACGGCATTTAGTAGCTCATAATCTCAGCGTCATCCTCAACTTCTCATTGGCATTCACCCTACACATGCAAACCCTTGGCAAATCTTGTTTTTTGGACCCTCACAACACCTTCCATTTATATTCTTTTCTCTCAGCTCACACAAACACTTTGTTTCAGATCCAAGCCACCTCTCACCTTTACTGTTGCAGTAACCTTCTAATTGATTTCTCTGCCTCAAGCCTCTTCCCATTCTAATGTGATTTTCCTAAAACCCATATCTGACCATGTTACCCCAGTCCATACTCAAGATAATCTAGTGGCTCCCATTTACCCTCAAAATTGAATATAAAGTCCTCTGTCATTTAAGTCCCCCATGACTTGGACCCTTCCTACCCTTCCAGTCTTTTTCTTTTTAGGCAATTGAGGTGAAGCGACTTGCCCAGTAAGTACCTGAGACCTGATTTGAACTCAGGTCCTCCTGACTCCAGGGCTGGTGATCTATCTACTGCACCTCCTTTCCAGTCTTCTTACATTTTATTTACCTCCACTTTTTCTATAATCCATCTAAACTGGCTTGTTCCTCACACATGCCACTTTAATTCTTCACCAATCATTTGGCCAAGCTCTCCCCATGCCTGGAATGTTCTCCCTCTTCACCTTTGACTCCAAACTTCCCTGGTTTCCTGCAACTCATATTTTCTCTATGCTGTCTCTCAATACCAGATTCTCCTTTATCCTCTCACTTTCTGCCTGTATCAGTTCCATATATATATATATAATATATATATGTATATATATACATATATAATATATATATATATATCCAAATCATCCCCCCCCCCCATCTATGACTGTAAACCTGTTAAGGACAGACAGCAGCCCTATGCTCTGGTGCTTACAACCTAAGCGATCCAGCCAATTTGATCTCATGGGGACATTTGAGAATCATAGAATTTAGAGTTGGGGGGGGGGGATATTAGGTGTCCTCTGGCCTCCCATCTCACAGAAGAGACCACCAAGGCAGAAAAAAGAAGTGACTTGCTTTGATTCCAAAACAAGTGCTCTTTCCACTGTTGGAGGGAGGGGGTAAACTCACTTTCAGCCATGTTGACCAGAAAAGACTCTGTGGAAGAGGTAACACTTGAGCCGAGCCTTGAAGGAAGTCCTGCACTGCACCATTGGAAAGAGTCTAATTTGCTAAGTTAACGGCCTTTGACAGATGACTTCCCGAATCTGAGCTTCGGTTTCTTGCTAAGAGATGAAGGGGATTACATTGATGAGGTAAAGACTAAACATATTCGGCTACTTGAATGTACGGAAACATTACTATGCCACAAGAAATAAAGGATGTGCTGGATTAAAGAAACAAAGGAAGACGTGATCGAGGTGGAGTGAATTAGGCAAAACTAGGAAAAACTGAATGATTACAGCCATGTAAAACCTAAGGAGGAAAGGAAACTGGAAGCTTTGTAATTATGATGACGTTTGGCCCAGGGGAAAAGAAAGATGCGCCTCCATCCTTTCCTTCTTGCTGTGGGAGACTGTGGGTGTGACGTGGTGCACCTGCGGTCAGGAGTCGAGGAAGTATCGCTTTTCTAGAAATGGTAGTTATTTGTTACTGTTTTTAATCTGTGTGAGCAGTGACACTTCCCTATTTATGGCAGGGAGGGAGAAAGAGGGGTTCAGAAAAGAATCGTGACAAAAGAAAAAGCGTCAGTGAAACCCAGAGGGCAGAAAGAGCACTGGACCAGACGATCCCTAAGCCCTCCAGCCCTAGGTCAGTGGCCCTGGGTCTGGCCCTGAGGCTGCCTAGCCTCCTGCAGACCCAGGATGCTCAGAGATGCGAACAGACGCATCCCTCAACCCCACCCCCAGCCTCCCACGCAGAGCCGCGGGGGCGGGGCGGGGACGGGGCAGGAGGAGGAGCCTTGGGCTCAAAGAAGGGTGAGCTCACCCAGAGCTAGTCACTTTGCCGCAGAAGTCACGTGAAGCAGGTAGCCTATGGCGGCGCGGGGGCGTAGTTGCCGAAGAAGAAGGAGCCCCGGCAAAGGCTCCGGCTCGGCCTCGGCTCCCGGCTCCGGCTCTGCCGCAGACCCCGTCGCGCTCCCGCTCCCGCTCCCGGTGCCAGCAGCGATGGAGGCCGTTCTGGGGCCCAGCGCCCTGGCTCGGCTCCGCTGGGGCTCGGCCTTCTGCTCCATCGCGGCCGGAAACTTGGGAGCCTTCGGGGCCGCCTTCGCCAAGCTGGCCCTGAAGCCGACGTTTCGGAGCCTGGAGGCGGACGACGAGCAGGAGCTGCCTT
>JAQQSZ010012190.1:0-12072 GCA_028646595.1 Phalanger gymnotis | reverse complement strand
TAATAACAAAAAAACACAGCACATTTTAAATTTCATTAGATGTTAAACATTACTGATGATCTCCTTAAAAATATAACTATTTAAAAATCCAAAATATCAGCAAAGATTTTCATTAATCCCAGGTTTAAAAAACCCTCAATTTTCAAATTCATTAGCTTGCTTATAATATCTAGAATAAAGGTATAAAGATATCCAATCTTGACTTCTGACCCTTAAGGATCAAATAAGATTTTATGTACTGCAAAAGACCACCTAATCCTAACAAAGAGAATTTCTTTGGTCTATATTTAGTGACAAATGAAAATTCAGCCAGCTGGTTGGGTAGATTCAGTATTTCTCTGCTAGGAATATGTAAGAAGCAACAGTACCCTAATTTAACTAAGCTAAACCATATTAGCTTTCTGTTTTAATTATCAAGTTATCTAGTTGACACAGAAGTCAAATTTTCAATAGAACAAACCTGTTTCCTCATGATACAGACAGGCAAAACAAAGCGAACAGCAGAATTTTAAACAATGAAGTTTTTACTCTTTAAGGCCAAGAGGTCTACATATGGATCAAGAACTCCATTCCTATTACAGTCTTGAGTTCATCTGATTCATCAACCTTTCCAACTTGATTGCTAGAGCCATGTTACCTTTAATCTTCAACTTCCCTGACATGAACGCCATTGTTGGCTTTAGTTTTCCTAAAACAGGAAAGAACGAAAAAACCAAGCGGAAAAGATGCACATAATTTCACTTGTACATGTTTACTATAGTTAGAATATTCGTTACCGAAATAATGTACTACAGTTCTAGAACTTCCTCTTTACAGGCAGAGATGGTATCCTTCTTTATTAATGTATTTTATAACAGTACAGTGGGAAAATTCCCTATTCCTAGGACCAGAAGTTAACTAAGGATTATACAAAAGATAAAAGCTAAGTGGAAACAAAAACTAGAGGGGAAAAAGATCTAGTCTGCATTTAAACAGTCAAAACCTGTAAGTAAGCACATTAAAGTCATTGAATAAATGGTGATAAATAAGATATCACTTCTGTAGTTTATTTAAAAATATATCACATATTTTAGTTTTAAACTTTAAAATGAGATCAAATGACTGTACTATTAATAAAAAAGTAACGTTATTTTGAGGGAATCACTATATATAGGCTATGCATAATGCTATTTTTTTAATCCATCCACCTACACATCCATTAAAAATAAATACCTACTGTGAGCCAGACAATTCACTAGGTGGTAGGATACAAGGACAAAATCATTTCTATATTCAAGTGGCTTAGATATTATTGGGTTGGGGGGGAAGGGAAGGGTTGTTGGAAGACAGAAAATTGCATTTCTCATATAAATATAGATAAAAAATAATTTCCAGGAGAAAGGCACAGTGAATTATTAGGGGGACAGGGGTGGGGTTCCCTTTGGAATGCTGCTTGCATTTAGAAAGAAGCTTGGAGTTCTATGAAGGAGAGATGAAGAAAAAGTACATTCCAGGTTTGAGGGGCAGCGGTCTGGGCAAAAGGTATAAGATGGGATATTACGAAGAGGGAATCTCAAGCAGTAGCATAATTTATTTGCTCCTAAAAGTTCCATATATAGACCACTTGGTCTTTTTGACAACTGGACCCTATTATCAGAATAATGCTTTTAAATCAATAAAATAGATAGGTTTACAAAGGAAGCCAATTACATTGAAATACAGTTATCAAAACATTTTAAAAATAAGTTCACGGATCCCAGATTAAGAACCCCTACATGAGGTGATACTATTTTACATTCGACATAGAGGAAATAAAGCTAAGTGGGGTTCAGTGGATAGAGCATTGGGTCTGGGGTCAGGAAGACCTGAGTTCAAATCCAGCCTCAGATACTTACTAGCTGAGTGACCCCAGGCAAGTCACTTAACCTCTGTGCTTTAATCAAGGAAATGGCAAACCACTCTGTTTATTTGTCAAGAAAACCCCATAGGCATGCTATGATCCATGAGGTCATGAAGAGTCAGAGATGACTGAACAACAACAAATAGGTGAAAATAAAGAGGAGAAGGAAATTTGGAGGACTATGTCTTAGCCACCAAAAACTAAACATCTACAGAAATAAAGATAATGTAACTCTAAAGTTATAATGCATTTTCAATGGGAAATGAATCAATGTATAAAATACTTGCTTTTAAGGAATACATCTAGTCTATAAAATGAGCTAGTTTTTAAAATAATTCAATGTACTATGAATAAATATACAAGTAGTAAAATTCACTTTATTTATCCAAATTTCTATTCAATTAAAAAGTTTAAGGTTGTCTCCAAAAGCAACATCTTAGATTTTTTTGCTAGTCAAAAATTCACCAAAATTTGTCTTACGAGGATTTTTTTAAAAAAATAGCATTTATGTGGTCATTTTCTTTATCCTGTAATGCCCTCTACTGACCAAAAGAGGCAATTCTACCTGATTAGAGTATTTCGTCATTTTTATTATGTAACACTAATTAAATGCCTACCAAATTATTTACCAAGCAATTATTAAATGTCTACTATTTGCAAAGGCATTGTGCTAGGCAAGAAGACAAAAAGACACAGTCTATACTTTCAAGGAGCTTACTTTCCAGGGGAGTTAACAACTGATAGAGGTCAATACAAGATATATTCTAAGTACCCAAGCCATAGATTGTGGTAATAGATAATGTTTTCTTACCTCAAAATCCTATAACCACATAAATAAAAGGAAGAGGAGTTGTAAGGGGGGGAGAAAGAGAGAATGGGAAAAAAGAGAAGAAATTTTAATTCTATGGAAAAATCCTTAATTTGTCTATAACTGTGTTAATCTTGTGCTATATTCAATGGCCCTTACTTCTCAGTCTAAGGGAGCACATTTATAAGAGATTTAAAAGTAAAAATGGGTCCCCCATTACAAATTGATAAAAAATGATCATCATATTTACAAAGTATGCTGTTTATTCAGTTCAGAAGTAAGGGCACATACATTAGAATAAGTGAGATGAAAGCAGTGTCTCTTGATTAGAAGTAGTCAAGAAATTTATATTTTCAATATAAGTTACTAAAAATGACATATTTATTGGATCTTAACTAACTTGCAAAAATTTATAATCAAGGGCATGTCAAAAAATCACAGAAATCTTATGACCTTAGGAAAATTAGTTTTTTAAAAGATCAGAAAAATCACATACATTGGATCAAATGTGTTTAAAGGTTATAGCTGAAAAAGGAATGTTTATCTGATCAAATCAGAAATTTGTAGCTTTAGTCCAAAAACAAAACTTATGGAGAAGAGTATTATGTGATCTTTAAATTATAAAGATGCAAACAGAATAGTAAGTAATATTGCAGAATAATTTATTTACTCCTAAAATCAACCTTTCGCCTAACTTCTCTATCTCTGCCAAGAATACCACTCTCTAGTCACTCGGGTTCAAAATATCGGGGTGTCATCCTTGATTTTTCATTCTCACTCAACCCTTGTATTTTATGAGTTACTAGGTCTTGTCTCTCCTACCATTTCCCTAAAGATTTCTCACCACCATCTTTGTCTCTCCATTTATATCGTCACAACCACCTTAGTTCAAGTTCTCACTACCTCTTAATCCGGGCCATTACACAAGCCTCCTAATGGGTCTCCCTGCCTCAAGTCTCTCCTCTCTCTAATCCATGCTCCACAAGCTGCTAAAATGATATTCCTAAAGCCCAGGTGGTCTGTGTTGTTCCTCAGACTCAGAAAGTTTCAGTGGCTCCCTGCTGCCTCTAGGACAAATTTTACCAGCCCTCACGATCTAGCCAAACTGGCCACATGCATTGTTCCTTGTAGAGGACAATCCATTGCCCACCTCTGCATTTTCTGCATAAGAGAGAACCACTGCAAGAATGCTCCCCCTCGTCATTTCCACCTCTTGGTATCCGTAAGTTCTTTCAAGTCTCAGCTCAAATGCTACTTCCCACAAGAAGTCTTTCCTGATTCCCTCAACTGAGAGTGACACCTCCAATTCTCAAAATTACTTTGAACTTATTTTGTACGGATCCTAGATTAAATCACCTCCTAAGGAACTTTTCTGTTGGTCCCAGATACAAATGGGTAGCTTAGCAGAAGCAGCTCAGGCGTTCCAAAGAAAGACTAGCATTTGGGTGTTCTCCATCATGGAAGTAGCCATATCTGAATGTTCCCCCAAAAATTACTATTTCTCCATTAACAACTGTGAGGTAAGCTCAACATTTTTGTTGATCACGTCAAGTTTTAAGACTACATACAGTTCTTCGTCTTCAGCGCTCTGTTCCCCAGATTAACGCTTGCTAGTAATACACAAAGAAAGCTGATTTCCAACTCACTCTTGCGTTAATCAGATAGAGCTCACCACCATAAGGAAAACGGCTATAGCAGTGGCAGCAGTAAATACGGGAACAGGGAAGTGTAGGGGCCACTGAGCGACTACTCTGCAACGTAAGGAGTTGCTCGAGATTCACGAAAACTCCCTAGACTTAAAAAGGTTTTATTTTTGATTACTAAGAAAGAGGTTAAGCTTATACCTTAAACTAAGGTTATATTCATATTAGCTTAAAACGCACATACGCACACAAACACATACACACACATGAGATGGAGCTATTTGGGAACTCACCCGAAAACATTTTCACAAAATCACTAGTGGTCATGGTCATTACCACGTCTACCGGTTCACTAGGCTGTCCAGACCCAGCATTCCCACCATTGTTTTTAAGATCAAGGTACCAAGTTCCACCATCTTCACCTATGCACAACATAAGGTCATAAAAATGAGGTTTTTATCAAGCTTGACAATGAACTAAAAAAGAGGAACATAGAGGAGTTTACTATTTAAGAATATAGCTGCATAAATTGGCTTTTTCTTAACACTACTTATCAACAACATAATATTCTGTTTTGGAAGACTAAAAGTTACTTCTTTTTCTGTCTCCCAAAATTGTGCCTTGTAATATCTGTATTCCCCAATTCTTAGAGGCAAACGCCTAAACAACCTTGCTTGGAAATGATAGTTTAAAGCAGTAAGGGTTCCTTTGAAAAAGGAAGACATGTCAAGTGGGGTTTCAAAGTACCAGGCAATCCAACCATAAATAAATCAATGAGATTACTACTGTTCTTACCCTTCCCTTCTTCCATTTATAATAGTAAGTGTTCACTAAACATTCGCTAAATTGAATTCAAGGCAAAAGTTAATAGACTCCATCCTTACCAGAGAGTTCAAACAGGTAAATTGCCTGAATAGCTTTCACAATATCTTCACTGAGAGCCGTCTTAAGAATTTTAAATGTTTCTTCAACTGCTCCAGCAGCTAATTTTGGTTGTTGTAGATATTGTTTCCAATCTTTTGCTGGTGGAGCCGCATCTGTTAGAAAGGTGGTAATGTATGCACTTGAAACCTCAGCAACACAAAGCCCAACATTAAGCATTAGTTAACAGGTACCTATCAAACACTGTACACATGAAGCAAACCTATGTTCACAATTTGACCGAAGCCTGTGACCTAAAGTGCATTACTTAGCCCGTCTAATGGACACTAGAAGATTAATAAAATAACAGCTAATAACTTTACATACCCCCAGATTGTTCCATTTGAAGACATCAGCCACTCAGAGAATGATTAGAAATAGTTCTGAGATGCTTTTGTTTAATAGGTTCCCTATGATATCACCACCACCTATCAACTGGAGGAAACAACAAAATGCTTAAATTCAGTTTAATAATTCAGCTCAACATTTATAAAGTGTCCAACTATGTTCTGGGAGATGCAAAGTTGAGATGAGATATGGCTCTCCCATCCACTCCCACCCCAGACTAAGAGGTAGCAGGGCATAGTGTAGAGGGCTGGCCTTGGAGTCTGGAAGAACTGGGTTCAAGTCCTGCCTCTGATATACACTAGTTGTGTGACTCAACCTCTCAGTTGCCCCCAGGCAGCTCTCTAAGACTAAAAAGTTGCAGAGCAGTTACCCAGCGATGCCAGTGGAAAGGGTTTCCATACTGGGAGTTCCCTACAGTGATGCAGTGAATCACACAGGTCTCGGCCAAAAAGAAAAATAACATTTACCCACTGGCAGAAAATCAACCTTGGTCTCCCAAAACAAATAAGAGAGCAAGACCCGCTCTTGCAAAGGGGGCTCCCCTGATGGGCTGTGGGAGAAGGGGTAGGAGGATGGAAAGCTCTAAAATCAACACAGCCTCGAATGTATGGATACCAAATACTTCAGTGAATGATAACTATAATTATAGCTGATATTTACAAAGCACTTTAACATTTATGAAGCACTTATACTATCTCATTTGATTCTTACAACAATGCTGTGACGTAAGTGCTATGGGAATTCCCATTTTATAGATGAGGAAAGTGAGTCTCAGAGAGGTTAAGTCATAGGATCACAGATTTAGAACTGAAAGAGACCTCAGTGACCACCTAGTCCAACCCCCCCATCATGTTACACATGAGGACCTGGGGCCCAGAGAGGTTCAGTGCCTTGCCCAAGATCACAGAGCCAGCAAGTATCTGAGGCAGGATTTGAACCCAAGTCTTGCTGACTCCAAGTCCTGCTCTCTATCCACTACACCACACTGCCTCCCAATTGTGTGTACACTGGATACCCTACAATTTCTGATGGCAAAAGCACTCATTACCTGAACGTTTACCCGGAAACTGGTTACTTGAAAAAACTTTCTCCTTCTGAATACCAGATGTCCAAGTTCTAACTAGGGAAGAAATCAGGAAAAACTAATATACTGGAAATTTGTTATAAATTCTTCACTAGAGAGGAAAACTTAGCAGGGGGGATGGGGTCCCTCTAGGATCTATTTAGGTTTCTTTTTAAAATAATTTACGATTAAATCTCATTATCAGGCTACTTTACCTAACCCATCTCATGGCATTGACCTTGAGAACAGTGTTATGACAAGGCTCCAACATACTCTGATGTTACCCAGTTCTTCTCCAAAATAAAGCAACATTTAAAGAATGAATAACAGGAAGAAAAACAAAAGCTAGCTGTGATGCTGTAAGGAGCACTGTTTGTGCCTCCCTTATGTACTTATCATATGTATTTTCTATTGTGGTTATTTGCATATGTGTCATATCCTCCTACTAGACTGCAAGCTCCAAGAGGCAGGGACCTTATCTTATCTCAACTTTGCATCTCCCCCAGAGCCTAACGCAGTGCTCAGCACATAGTAGGCATTTAATAAATGTTGAGTTGAATTGAACTGAATTTTCCAATCAATTTTTTTTAAATGGCTGCAAGGATAATATTAAGGGTCTCTGGCTTTTTTCTGTCTGCAGCCGGTAGGAGGAAAATAAAACCCTTGTTTGTCTGGGGGGCTGGGGGTAGGGTTTAAAGGATCCTAATTATTTCTCCCATACTTTAACTTATCAAGAGCTTTCAAGGAAGAAGCAGGTGTCACTTTCTGAGGGCAATCATTTTATTTTAGACTACATTTATATATTCCTATCATTACAAACCCATAGAAAATAAAATCATCATCTTACCTTGTTGCCTTTCCACTTCCTTGGTAACTATTTCAGGGTATTCGTCCACAAAATAATCTGGTAATAAAGGGTGGCCTGAAAAGAGTAATACAAAAACAAACAGGTACATAAATGGAAATAACTACATAAAATCTGAAGACATTGATCTTGTGTCCCATTCCTAGAAGGGCTTATCCTTGCCTAGTGGACATGATTAGAAAATATGATGATAAACTAATTTCCCAATAAGATGCTAACAACAAATATTGCTTAATGCATGATTTTTTCCTAGAAATAAACAGCATTTAGCACAGAGCCTGGCATAGAGTAGGTGCTTAATAAATGCCTGTTGATTGACAAACCAACTGCTAAATAACTTTATAGGGAATTTCTCAATGACCACAAAGTCTTAAAATCCAATTGATTAAACAAATTTATTAAGCACCTGATATATAAGGCACAGTAGTACCTCCTACATCTAACAGAGCTAAGGGATAGAATTCTTAAGCAAGGCATGAGAATTGGGGAGATAAGATTAAAGCAGAGAGGTCTTCACAGGGATATGCACATCACATGAGGTAGCGGACCATCATTCTGCCTGACACAACAATCTTGTTCTTCCCCAACAATAACATATGAGAGAGATTTTCAGAAAGGTTTCATAGCCCTAAAAGGTTTGGAAAAAGCAGGTGTTCCAATACAAGTTCCCTAAACAGAATTTCTGTTTTAAAAATCTGAGACCAATTTAAAAAACTAGCTTTTTTTTTTTTATTTTGGATAACTTGAATTCTGATGTTTAAGCTGAAGACGGGACAAATGAAGAGGGACCTGACAGCTGTCTTCCGGTATTCAAAGGCCTATGGAAGAATTGGATTTGGACCTAGAGGGCTGACCTGGAAAAATACATGGAAGTTGCAAAGGATCAAATTTAAACTTGTCAGAAATAAACCTTTCTAGTAACAAGAGCCATTAAAAAAACAATGAAGACAATGGTTGGAAGACAATGGGTTCCTCCTCACTGGAGGTCTTCAAAGAGGTTAGATAATTATTTGTTGGTTATACTGTAGCAGGGATTTCTTTTGGTCATATGGTGGGGCTAGATAACTTCCAACTCTAAAATTCTAGGTTGATTCTGGTAATATAATCTGACTTTTAAAGCACTACAGACAGGATTCCCATCATCTTTTTAAAAAACAAACTTTACCTGGTTTAACTGCATAGACATCAAAATTTTTAATTCCTTCTTCCTTTAACAGATTTTCATCAATAATAAAATTGCCAGTGAAACTTTTTGGTTTACTGAATATGGAATATGCAGCATCGGCAACGATGTCAGCTTTTCTGCACTGGCTTTCAACACCAGGTCCTCCTAGCATATCCATAGCAGCAGTATGTATGGCTACAAGGCAGAAAAACACATAGACACCACACAAAATTAAGCCACACAAACAGAATTTAAGAATGGTCCATGCTCCTTCTCTGATCTGTAAATTCCAGAAAAAAAAAAAACAACACAAAATTGTGTAATACAGTGATGGCTGATGGTACATATGGTTTCATATTTTTGTATTTTACCATTTGCTAACATCAAGGAAGAATATATGCTTTAACTTTATTTATTTGGAGCTTGAGTGGTAATAAATTATATTTCTTTGAAAGCATTTTACAAATAAGACTTTGCACTACTTTAGATAGGACCTTTTGCCATACTAAGCACCCACCCCTCTTCCTTCTCACCTTCAGTGTCCAATCCTGATCTCCTTCCTAAATAAAACCCAAAGGATTTTTTCAGCACCATTTTAAAGATTAACTTGAGATATTCCCTAAAAGGGTTGATTGAAAAGGACACTTTAATATGTATCTCCAGAATTCCATTCTGAACAACAAGAAAGATGATGCAGAATAGAATAAGACTGTCACTGAACGGGAGGAGCTGTATGATGATATAGGCAGAAAAGAAACAAATGTCTCTTCGCAGCCTTATTTTCTTTAAAGGGTACTGATAGAGTTAATAATGAGAGAGAAGTCCTAGGGGTGGATTAGTTCTGTTCTAAGGGTTTTATGAAGAGAAAAGGGAAGGTAAAAGAAATAGACTAGTGTAGAAAGAAGAAAGGGGGTGAAATTTGCTATTTTTCATAACTGAAGTATTTGCGATATAAATAACTTATCTGGAATAACAGGCAAAGAGGAGGTCCTACCAAACTCCTTTTATGAGACAAATATGGTATTGATACCTACACAAGGGAAAGTAAAAATAAAGAAAATTATAAACCATTTTTATTAATGAATACGGATGCAAAAATCCTAAATAAAATATGCTAGCTAGGAGATTACAATAATATGTTACAAAGATTATACACTGTGATGAAATGAGATTTATGTTAGGAATGCAGGGATGGTTTAACATAAGGAAAACTATTAATATAACTGGTTATATCAATAATAAAAATAAAAATAATATCAATAAATATAGAAAAAGCTTTTGATAAAGTACAAAACAATCCTATTAAAAACACTTGAAAGTATACATATGAATGTATTTTTTCCTCAAATTGATAAGAAGCATTTGCCTAAAACCATTGGCAAGCATTATTTGTAATGAGGATAAGCTAGAAGCCTTCCCAGTAAGATCAGGAGTAAAACGAGAGTGCCCATTATCACCAATATTTATTCAATACTGCATTGGAAATCCTAGAAATTACAATAAAAAAGAAACTGAAGGAATCAGAATGGACAATGAGGTAGCAAAAAAAAAATCTCTTTTTGCATATGATGTGGTGATACACTTGGAAAATCCTACAGACAACTAAAAAGTTAGTTGAAACAACTAATAATTTTAGAAAAGTAGCAGGATTTAAAGTAAATACACATAAATCATCAGCATTCCTATTTCACCAACAAAACCCTGCAAGAAGAGATAGTAATTTAATGTAACTGTAGATAGTATAAAATATCTGGGAGTACAGCTGCCAAAACAAACCCAGGAACTATATGAACAAAATTATACAAATAAATAACAATATACAAATAAAATCATTTAAATAATTGGAGAAATATTAATAGCTTGCAGGCAGACAAGGCCAGTACAATAAAAATGACAATTTTACCTAAACTAATCTATTTACTCAATGCCATCCCAATTAAAGTGCCAAAAAATATTTTATTGGGTTAGAAAAAATGACGAATTCATTTGGAAGGACGAAAGCTTAAGAATATGAAAGGAACTAATAAAAAAAAATGAAAAGGGAGGTTGTTTAGCAGTACCAGATCTCAGACTATATTATAAGGCAGTAATTATCAAAACTATCTGGTACTTGCCAAGAAACAGAAAGGTAGATCAATGGAACAGATTAGACATATAATAAATAGCAGCAAAGATTATATTCATAAGTATAAAAACTTAAGTTTGGGGGATATGAATTTATTATTTGGTAAGAATTGTTAGGGAAGCTGGAAAGCAGTCTGACAGAAATTGGGCATAGATCAATGTCTTATACTATCTACCTAGATAAGGTCAAAATGGATATAAAGTGAGCTATCACAAGAAAATTAGAAAAACATGAAATATATTACCTATCAGAACTGTGGATAGGATAACAATTAATGAATAAACAAGAGACAAAGAGCATTGTGAGATATAAAATGGATAATATTGATTACATTAAATTAAAAAGTTTTTGTACAAATAAAACCAATGTAGATCAGAAGGAAAGCAGAAAATTTTTAAAGACAGTTTCTCAGATAAAGGTCTCACATCTAAAATAGATAAAGAACTTTGTCAAATCTATAAGAAAACAAGTTATTCCCTAATTGATAAATGGTCAAAGGATATGAACAGGCAGTTTTCTGACGAAGAAATCAAAATAATTTATAGTCATTTGAAAAAATGCTCTAAATCCCTAGTGGTTAGAGAAATGCAAATTAAAACAACCTTGAGATATCATTTTACACCTATCAGATTGGCTAGAATGATAGAAGAGAAAAGCGACAAATGTTGGAGAGTATGTGGAAAAAGTGGCTAATTCACTACTGGTAGAACTCAAGCTAATCCGACCATTTTGTAAAGCAATCTGGAATTATGCCCAAAGAGTTATTAAACTGTCTATACCCTTTGACCTAGAAAGACCACGATTAGGTCTGTTTTCCAAGACAATCAGAGAAAAAGAAAAAGAACCTATATGTTCTAAAAAATTTATAGCAGCTCCATTTGTGGTGGCAAAGAACTGGATGAAGGCAGGAATGCTGTTAATTAGGGAATGACTAAACAAATTGTGGAGCATGATCATGATGGAATATAAGTGCACTTGAAACTTCTTGAAAGAAGTGATGAGCGCATTGATTGTAGAAAAACATGGAGACTCGCACGAAATAACGAAGGCTAAGATGCCCAGGACCAAGAGAACACTGTATACAGTAACAGCAATAGTGTTTTAAGAACAACTTTGAGCAACTGAGTCATTTTGAGTATTATATATATTCAACTCAACTACAAAGGACCTATGAAGGAGGATAGTATCTCTTGCCAGAGAAAGAACTGATAAAGAGATGTATAGTATGGTTTTACAAATATAAATACACACACAC
>JAQQSZ010012189.1:0-12072 GCA_028646595.1 Phalanger gymnotis | reverse complement strand
ATACACATACATATACATATATACACATATATTCATGTTATACATCAGAGTATAATTGAAATTTATTTAATTAATCACTATTAATGTGTTCAGTTAGAGTTTATGGGCTTAATCCTAGTTGGTCTGTGGCTGGTGTTATTCTAATCATTAAACTATATAGGGAAAACAGAATTTGCTAAAACCTCAATCTGGTTTGAGAAACCCTTCCCTTAGATAAGGAGAAAGAACAGTTCTTCAGTGGATATTGAGAGACAATACAATAGTAATTGACCGAGCTGAGATGAGGCAGTTTGCAATATTAAATGTCCTTCTGCACTCTGAGGCCCTCAAATAGGTTTCTTTTTTTAATTGCTCCTCTCCATGCTGACTAATTCTTTTAACTGTTGTTATATAGACTTGTAAAACTTCATCACCAGACTAATTTAAGGGAAAGGGCGGAGAAGATAGGATCTGCATGAGCATTCAGAATTCAACCGTGAGACAAAGTCATTTGTGATAACATCACTTTAATTCAAGCCTCACTAGTTGAGGGTATATGATAATTCAGGCAAGATCTGGATGAGAGTTTACCTTGGCTCTATTGGAAATGAAACTAATTGTACATACAGAGTTAGAAGAGGGTAGATGACCTGTTTGATTTTTTAAGTTGTTTTCCATAAAATGTACAATGGAAATGGAATGAAAAACCATGACAAAATAATCAAAAGTGAGTATTGTAAAATTTTAAAGAACAAGAATGAACTTAAAGAGAGCATATGAAAAATACTTCCCCCCCCCACCCCCGTTTCCCCACCAACTCCTTTACAAAAGTGGGAAGTCTATGGATATGAAATGTATATATTTTCATATTTTTGACATATCTATGAGTTTTGTTGATTTTTTTCTCTTTCACTCTTTTTTCCACTTGGAAAAAATTCTTCATTATATGAGATACCTTTTTGGAAGGCTGAGGCTGGAAGGATACAGTAGAAAATTTAGGTGATATAAAGACAGAAGATGTCAATGAAAATGTACTTTAAATAACTGTTTTCAAATACTTTTGAAGGCACTTTAGCAACATCCATTTTCATATAAATCATGTACAAATAAATCTTATCTCTCCATTAAAGCAGGTACAGCTCTCTACCTGGCAACACTGTAAGCTTACTTCCAGTTACTGAATGTTCTTAAGAGAAATAAAATTCATCTCTTTTTTTAAAAAAAAGTACTCTCTGATTTAGATTGCCCCCACAAATCACTCCCTGTTAGTGATGTCCAAATTTGGTAGAAAGAATGATGTTCTTTTTCCCTAGGGAAGGGGGGAGGAGTATCAGAGGTAGCCAGACTGGACAAGGAAAAACCAGCTCACATAGCTAAGCATTAGCAATGCATTGGCACTACTCATGGAGAGCAGATCATCAGCTGAATTGCTGGCCTGTGAATTGTCTGGAGAGGCCTAACTCTACAGTGCACCATTATGAAAGGAAGTAGACCATTCTTCCTAGGTTACTGGGCTGCTCCTGGCACAACAGGATTGACTTCGCTGATATGCATTTTAAGCCAGACTTTCTGGTTGCTCACAGACTAACTCAGAATTTCTCTTACACTCATTTCTAAGGAATGTTTTGTCATCACCTCCCTATAGCGATTCCCAGAACCTCAGAGATGGAAAGGACCTGAGAGATCATTTAACATGAGCTCCTACCTATGTCATAAACCATAACTTCTGGCATGTCCAGGGAAATGGGCAAAGGTTCAGAAGGTGCTTTCAAGGGTACAGCTACTACCAATATGACATGGTATCGTTACTGCTTATTGTGTGCCTAAGACCTAAGACAGCTTGTCATGCAGTCCAATTTACATGATTTCCTCAGAGCACACACAAAATGGAAGGTAACACAAACACAGATATGCAAGGAAAGCCACCCAGATAATTGATCCCTTCAGAACTATAACACATTGCTACAACAAAATCTTCTCTCTCTTTCTTATGCTCCATCCTGTTAGTATACTCAGCTCTGTAGTGTAAGGGCTAGTTTAAGAAATAAGTTTAAGAAATAAAGATCCACACCACTATTATTCAATATTGTATCAGAAATGCTAGCTATAGCAATAAGACAAGAAAAAGAAATAGAAGTAATAAAAATAAGCAATGACTTTCTTTTAGTCTTTGCAGATGATATGATGGTTAGCTTAGATAACCCTAGGGAATCAACTACAAAAACTAGTTGAAATAATTAATAACTTTAGCAAAGTTGCAGGATATAATATAAACTCACCTAAATCATAAACATTTCTACATACTACCAACAAAACCCAGTAAGAAGAGACAGAAAAATTACATTTAAAATCATTGCAGACAATATAAAATACCTGGAAATCTGCCTGCCAAGACAAACCCAGGGACTATATGAACACAACTATAAAACACTTTTCACACAAATCAAGAGAGATCTACACAAATCAAAAGAGATCTAAAAAATTGGAGAAATATTAATTGCTCATGGGTAGGCTGAACCAATGTAATAAAAATAACTATTCTACCCGTTTATTTACTTATTCAGTATCATACCAATCAAATTACCAATGAATTATTTCATAGAGCTAGAAAAAATAATAATAAAATTAATCTGGAAGAACAAAAGGCACAGAATATCAAGAGAATTCATTGAGAAATGTGTGCCAGTGCCAGATATCAAATGACATTACAAAGTAGTAATCATGAGGACTATTTGGTACTGGCTAATAAATAGAGGGGTGGGTCAATGGAACAAATCAGCTACACAATGCACAGTAAATGACCACAATAACCTACTGTTTGATGAACCCAAAGATCAAGCTTTGGGGGAAAGAACTCAACATTTGAAAAAAATTCTAGGAAGACTGGAAAGTAGTTTGGTAGAAACTAGGCGTAGACCAACATCTCGCACTGTAGGCCAAGAGAAGGTCAAAATGGATAAATGACTTAGAGATAAAGCATGATACCATAAGTAAATTAGAGAAGCATGGAAAAATTCACCTGTCAGATCTATAGATAAGAGAAGAGTTTATGACCAACAATACATAGAGAAGATCACAGGAAGCAAAATGGATAATTTTAATTACATAATATTAAAAAACATTTTGTGTAAACAAAACTAATGCACCCAAAAGTAGAAGGAAAGCAGAAAACTAGCAGGAAAAAATTTATAGTACATTTCTCTGATAAAGGTCTCATTTCTCAACTATGTAAGGAACTGAGCCAAATTTTAAAAAATAAGAATCATTCCCCTGTTCATAAATGGTAGAAGGATATGCACAGGCACTTGTCAGAAGAAGTTAAAGCAATCAGTAGTCACATAAAAAAGTTCTCTCAGGGCAGCTAGGTGGCGCAGTGAGTAGAGCACCGGCCCTAGAGTCAGGAGGACCTAAGTTCAAATCCAGCCTCAGACACTTGACACACTTGCTAGCTGTGTGACCTTAATCAATGCCCTACCTTCCCTCCTCTAAAAAAAATGCTCTCAATCACTATTGATTAGAGAAATGCAAATTAAAACAATGCTGAGATCACCTCATTCTATCGAATTGGCTAACATGACAGAAAAGGAAAATGATAAATGTTGTAGGGGATGTGGAAAAAAGGAGGCACTAATGTACTTTTGGTGGAGTTGTGAACTGGTCCAAACATTCTGGAAAACGAATTGAATTACAGCTAAAGGACTATAAACTTTGCCTAGCCTTTGATCCCATAATACTACTACTAGGTCTGTGTCCCAAAGAGATCAAATAAAATGGGAAATGACAAGTAGGATGTCTTCAGAAACACCTGAAAAGTCTTATACGAACCGATGCAAAGTGAAGTGAGTAGAATGAGGAGAACACTGGAAACAGTAACAGAAATACTGTAAAGATGATCAACTATAAAAGACTTAACTACTCTGATCAAGACAAAGATCCAAGACAATTCCAAAAGAAATACAATGCAAAATGCTATTCACCTGCAGAGACAGAACTGATAAACTCTGAATGCAGATTGAATTATACTTTTTCACTATTTTCCTTGGGGTTTTTTGCATTTTCTTTATTTGTTTTTAACAGTTTTTCTTTTCAAATTAATGAATTTAAGATTCTCTCCCTCCTTCCCACCCCTCCCATGCCCACTGAGAAAGCAAACAATATACAAATTATACTTGTGAAATTATGTAAAACATGTTTCCATAGTAGCCATATCACAAAACAAAGCAAAAACCAAGTAAAGAAAGCAAGAAAATTATATTTCAATTTCACTTAGAGCTCATTGGCTCTCTCTCTGGAGGAGAATAGCATTTTTTCCATCATGTGTCCTTCGGATCATTGTATTGATCAGATGAGCCGAGTCTTTCACAATTTATCGTCATTGCAATATTTCTATTACTGTGCACAATATTCTCTTGGTTCTCTACTCACTTAGCTCTGCACCAGTTCATATAGGTCTTGCCATGTTTTCTGAAACCACCCCACTTGTCATTTATTACAGCACAATAGTACTCCATCACAATCATGTGGCACAACTTGTTCCCCAATTCATGAGCATCCCCTCAATTTCCAATTCTTTGCCACCACAAAAAGAACTGCTATAAATATTTTTGTACATATAGATCCTTTCCCCTCTTCCTTTGAACTTTTTGGGATACAGACCTAGTAGAGATGCTGCTGGATAAAAGGCTATATGCACAGCTTTATAACCCTTTGGGCATAATTCCAGATTGTTCTCCAGAATGGCTGGACTAATTCACTATCCCACCAATAGTTCATTAATGCATGTGTTTTCCCTCATCCTTTCCAGCATTTGTTATTTTTGACAGATGTGAGGTGGTACTTCAAAGTTGTTTAATTTGCCTTTCTCTAATCAATAGTGATTTAGAGCATTTTTATACGACTTAGATAGCTTTGATTTCTTCTGAAAAATGTTCATACCCTCTGACCATTTACCAATTGGGGGATGTCTCTCTTTTCATTTGACTCAGTTTCCTTTATGTTTGAGAAATGGGGCCTTTTTCAGAGAAACTTGGTGTAAAAAAATTTTACAGCATTTCATTGTCTATGGTGCCTATTAGCAAGTTCCCTGATTATCTCTTTTAATTAGGTCTATTTTTGCTTTTGCTTTGACTGAAATCAAGATTGCTACCTCTACCTTTTTTACTTCAGCTGAAACATAATAGATTCTCCTCCAACCTTTCATTTTAACTTTGTCCTTGTCTTCCTGTTTCATATATGTCTTGTATACAATATATTGTTGGATTTTGGTCTCTAATGCATTCTGCTATCTGCTTCTGTTTCATGGGGTAGCTCATCCCATTCACATTCACAATTGTGATTACTGTGTATTTCCCTGCATCCTATTTTCTTCTTCTCTCTGTCTCCCTGTCTCTCTCTCTCTGTCTCTCTCTCTCTCCCCTCCTCAAAAATTGGTTTTGCTTCTGACCACTGCCTTCCTTGATCTACCCTCCCTTTGATAATTCCCTCCCCCAGTGTCTTTTATTTCCTTCCCCTTCTATTTCACTATTGAGTTACATAGATTTCTCTACCCAACTGAGTGTGTATGTATACATATATATATTCTTCCCTTTTTGAACCAATTCCTATGAGAGTGAGGTTCAAGCATGGCTTGCCACAACCACCCCATTCTCCCTCCACTATAAAAGCTCTTCTTTGCATGCCATTTTTATGTGAGAAAAATTTCCCCATTCTACCTCTCTCTTCTCCCTTCTCCCAATACATCCCTCTTTCTCACAGCTGCATTTTTTTGTGATCATTCCAACATAACCGACTCACACCCATGCCCTCTATCCATGTAGACTCCACCTAATTGCCCTAGTAATGAAAAAGTTCTTAGGATTTACATGCATCGTGTTCTCATATAGGAAGGTAAACAGTTTAACTTTATTGAGTCCCCAATGAGTACTCTTTCATGTTTACCCTTTTATGATTCTCTTGAGTTTTCTGTTTGAATACCAAATTTTTTATTCATCCCCGGACTTTTCATCAAGAACGTTTGGAAATCCTTTATTTCATTTTTTAAAAACTCCCTTGGAGGATTATATTCAGTTTTGCTTGGTAGGTTATTCTTGTTTTATCCTACCTTCTTTGCCTACTAGAACATCATATTCCAAGCCCTCCACTCTTTTAATGAGGACGCTGCTAAATCTTATGTGATACCGACTGTGGGTCCATGGTATTTGAATTGTTTCTTTCTGCCTGCTTGCAATATTTTTCCTTTACATTGGAGCTCTCGAATTTGGCTATAATATTTCTGGGAGTTTTCATTTTGGGACCTCTTTCAGGAGGTGATTGGTGGATTCTTTCACTCTCTATTTCATCCTCCTTGGCAATTTATCAAAATGTGATGTTTAGGCTCTTTTTTTAATCATAGCTGTCAGATAGTCCAGTGATTCTCAAATTACCTCTCCTAGATTTATCTTCCAGATCCATTATGTTTTCAATGAGATATTTCACATTTTCTTCTATTTTTTCATTCTTTTGATGTTATTTTATTGTTTCTTGAAGACTCATGATTCATTAGTTTCCATTTGCCCAATTCTAATTTTCAAGGTATTATTTTCTTCAGCAAGCTTTTATGCCTCTTTTTCCATTTAGCCAATTCTGCTTTTAAGGAGTTCTTTTCTTCAGTGAATTTTTATACCTCCTTTTCCATTTGTTCTATTCTGATTTTAAAAGAATTCTTTTTTAAAGTGAATTTTTGTGCCTCTTTTGCCATTAGGCCATTCTCTTTTCATAATTGTGTTGCATCACTCTCATTTCTTTTCCCAGTTTTTGCCCTAGCGCACTTATCTGTTTCTTTAACTCTTCCAGGAATTCTTGTTGGCCTTGGGTCCAAGTAGCATTTTTCTTGGAGTTTTTTGGCAGCTGTTTTCACATTGTTGTCTTCTTCTGATTTTATATTTTGGTCTTCCCTGACACCACAGTAGTTTTTATGTTCAAGTTCTTTTGTTGTTGCTGCTGTTTGCTAATTTTCCCAGACTGTTTCTTGACTTTGAACTTTTTGTTAAAGTTGGGCTCAGCTCAACTGGGGGTGAGGATGCATTATGCCCAGCTTCAGGCTTTTTCATGCTGCTCTTTCAGAGTTAGTTCTGGGGATCTGCAAATTCTTGGTGCTTCCAAGATGGTATGATCCAGGGAGATGTATGGTCACTGCTCTCCTGGTCTGTGCTCTGGTCTTCACCCAGGAAAGGTCCCTGGACTCCTTCAGCTGCAAGTATTAGTGCTCCTCTTGGACCTGGTATTGTAACCAGGTTCCCTGCTCTCTTGCAGCCATAAGTGCTAGGACTCCTCTGGGCCCTTTAACTATGACCAGGGACCGTGCTCCCTTGTGACCACCCAAAAGTGCTCCTCTACCCCAGAATTGCCCAGAATTGCTTATGGGCAATAGAGTTGCCAATTAGGATGAGCTGCACATAGTGCCAGCAAAGTATCCCCTGTAATCTCTTTCTGACCAGTCCAACCCCATTACCAACTCTAGGCTGAGAGCTCCCAAACCTGCTGTGCTGCTGCTGTCAAGGCTGCCTCCAAAACCCAGCTCTGCTGCCCTTGCTGTTCTCTGGGCCTATGCTCACCCTAGTGTTACAGACCTCTCCTACAGACCTCCTAAGTTGTCTCAGGCTAGATAAATGTCAGGTCCCTCTGACCTTTTATTGGCTCTGCCACTCCAAAATTTGATTTAAGGCATTATTTTAAAGTTGTTTGTAGGGAAATGTTAGAAGAGTTCATCTGATCCCTGGCCTGTACTCCACAACCTTGGCAAAAAATCAGTGTGTGATATTTCTTTTACAATAGGACTAATATAGAACTATATTCTGCATGACTTTATGTGTATAATCAATATATTGCTTGCCTTTTCAATGGGTAGGGGAGATAATCGGGAACTTCAAATTTTAAAAAATGAATGTTAAAAAAACTTTAATAATAATTGGGAAACATTTAACAAAATTAAAATAGATTACAAACAAACAAGCAAGCAAACAAAACACAAGCCCAGGTACCTGAACTCTCAAAAGCTCCATATGCTTTCTATAAAGTGCGAAAGATAATGATTCCCTTGATAGGGTTATCAGCAGCAGCTGCTACATTTCTACCCTACAGATCAACTACCTGCTTCCCAGGTTATGCTAAGTCAACAGTAGGACGGGACAGTCCTGACAGGGCCGGCTTCACAGAGTCCCTTCAAAGCTTTCCACTCTTCAGAACAATCACTGTGCTTGTAGTTTTAATCTAAGAGCAAAATTGCTCAGAGCAAAATAATGCTTCTTAACATTACTGTTTTGGGAGAGGGCCAGAGCAAGGCGAGAGCAAGAGTTTCATTTAGGAACATATTCTGGGATATTAGAAAGTAAATGAAGGCAACTATACAAATTGTTCCATTGTTACATTAAGGGGATGGATATATTGTATTCTTCCACTTACCAGGAACATGACAGTGACTGTTTAAAAAGTCTGTGTTGATCTCCTTTCCTCCTCCACCACCCAATACACAGAGGACCATTAGCCATTTGGCAGCTTTTCTGAGAACCTCACATCTCTGCTGGCTCACTCTCTCACTGCCTGGCAGGGAGCTGTCCACTCCTACACTGCATGGGAACTCTTGACAGAGACATACAGAAGGAGTGTGAGAGGGTACAAGATGATTTCAAATAAAAATCATTATTGGGCAGTATGGGGCAATATGTGCCCCAATCTCCATGGGATACCTTCTTTAGAAGGGCTGAAATTACTCCCATCTCCCATCCCAAAGTAGTCCCTTCTCCCACTCAGCTGTGTGAACCAATCACTGGGTAATTTAATGCTACTTCCAATTGGGTGTTGTGTTGTTTAATAAAGCAAAGACAATTGCCTGTTCCTTGAGGTTAGAACAGCCTTCTCTGTGTGTTTGCTTGAGAACAAATGCTGTTATAATTTCTTTGGGGAAATCAATATCTTCCAGTGCATATGCACTGCCCTATTGGAGGTACAGATTGTACAAGGAAAGAAAGGCAAATTTATGGCCTTGTAAATGTCGGCAGAAGGTAGTTGGTTTAGTGAGAGCTGTAATTAAAGTTTTGTTGATAATAAAAAGTGGACACAATAATCAAAGTCACAGAGTTGTTTTCTCCACATCTCCTCATCCTGTGTAGCTACATTGCTGTGAGCTGTAGGAGGAGAAGGACCTGCTTCTAGGCAGTGAGTCTTGGGGTAGGGGAATGGTTTGGGGGGAAGCAATTCTTTTTACCACTCAGAATCATAATGCTTCTGAGCATTGGAAAACATTGCAATATACTCCTTAGAAATCTAAATATATAATCTCTTTAAACTGATTTTTTTTCTTCAATATGCATCTAGGCTTTGCCTAGATTCCTTCAATGGAGTTGGCTTTTTAAGGCAGGGTACTCCTGGGATGATCCACAGCTCCAGAAAGAAATCTGCTTCTAGTCTCATCCTCTCCAATCCATCTATAGTGGGGAGTACATCACACCTGAAAGTTTGGAGATGGCCTTGGAGAGTTGTGGTGGGATGAGGCCCACATCTTACATTTAAGTCAGGTACAGACCTTTTAGAGCCATGCAGGGTTAAGAATTGATCAATAAATCTTTGGAATTATGGAAGGCATATTTGTTCTTCCTCCTGCAGTCTATCTTGAACCAAAAACTAGTTTCCATAGACTGCTATGAAGGTGGTGTAGTGGAAGGAGCACTAGGCCTGGAGTTAGAAAGACTTCAGTTCAAATTCAGCCTCAGACACTTCTTACCTATGTGACCCTGGGCAAGTCATTTAACCTCTGTTTGCCTTAGTTTCCTCATCTGAAAAATAGCATTTACCTCCCAGTGTTGTGAGAATCGAATGAGATAAATGAGTAATAATAATATTATTATCAATATATAATAATAATATGAGAAATAATAAATGATAAATGCGTAAAGCATTTAGCACAGTGCCTGGCACATAATTACCTGCTTCCCTTCTCATTTTAACTAAATGCAAATATTTTTAAATTTTTATATAATCAAAATTGTCCTTTTTATCTTGTGGGAATCTTCTCTATCATTTGTTCAGTCATTAATGCTTCCCCATAGACCTGAAAGGTAAACTCTTCATTATACCTTTAATTTGTTTATGATGTGACCTTTTATACTCATTTGGAACTTATCTTTATAAATGATTTGAGGTGCTGATATAAAACAGGGATGTACTGGAGCTTTCTCTAACCAACAGTATTCAGCATTAAAATTTAAGCATGAGCATACACACCCCAGAAACCAGCAATCACTACAAATCAGACCTTGATTTATTGATTTATTTTGGGTTTTCAACATTCATTTCCATAAGATTTTGAGTTACAAATTTTCTCCCCATCTCTCCCCTCCCCCACCACAAGCCAGCATGCATTCTGATTACCTCTTTCCTCAGTCTGCCTTCCCTTCTGTCACCACTCCCCTCCCCTTCCCCCTTACTTTCTTGTAGGGCCAGATAGATTTCTATACCCCATTGCCTGTATATTTTATTTCCCAGTTGCATGTAGAAACAATTTTTAACATTTGCTTTTAGAATTTTAAGTTCCAAATTCTCTCTCTTCTTTCCTCCCCATCCACCCTCCATGAGAAGGCAAGCAATTCAATATAGATTATACATGTGTCATTATGCAAAATACTTCCACAATAGTCATGTTGTGAAAAATTAACTATATTTCTCTCCACCTTATCCTGCTCTCCATTTATTCTATTTTCTCCTTTGACCTTGTCCCTTTACAAAAGTATTTGCTTCTGACTACCTCCTCCCCCAATCTGCCCTCTCTTCTATCACCACCACCCCCCAACCCTTTACCCCTACTTTCCTGTAGGGTAAGATATCCAATTGAGTGTGTATGTTATTCCCTCCTTAAGCCAAATCCAACAAGAGTAAGGTTCACTCATTCCCTTTCAACTCCCCCCACTTCCCTTCCATTATAACAGTTTTTTCTTGCCTCTTTTATGTGAAATAATTTACTCCATTCTGGCTCTCCCTTTCTCCTTCTTCCAATATATTCCTCTCTCACCCTTTAATTTTATTTTTTTTCTGATATCATCCCTTCATATTCAACTCACCCTGTGCCCTCTGGACATATATATGTATTGTCCCTTCAACTTCCCTAATACTGAGAAAGGTCTTATGAGTTACAAATGTCACCTTTCCATGTAGCAATGTAAACAAAATGGTTCAAGTTTGGCAAGTCCCTTATGATTTCTCTTTCCTGTCTACCTTTTCATGCTTCTCTTGTATTTGAAAGTATTCTCTTGTATTTGAAGGTCAAATTTTCTATTCAGCTCGGTTCTTTTCATCAAAAATGGTTGAAAGTCTTCTATTTCATTGAATGTCCGTTTTTTCCACTGAAGTATTATACCCAGTTTTGCTGGGTAGGTGATTTTTGGTTTTAATTCTAGCTCCTTTGACCTCTTGAATATCATATTCCAAGCCCTCTGATCTCTTAATGTAGAAGCTGCTAGATCCTGTGTTATCCTGATTGCATTTCCACAATACTCAAATTGTTTCTTTCTGGCTGTTTGTGATATTTACTCCTTGACCTGGGAACTCTGGAATTAGGCTACAATATTCCTAGGAGTTTTCTTTTGGGGATCTTTTTCAAGAGGCAATTGGTGGATGCTTTCGATTTCTATTTTACTCTCTAGTTCTAGAATATCAGGGCAGTTTTCCTGAATAATTTCCTGAAAGATGATGTCTAGGCCCTTTGTTTTAGTCATGGCTTTCAGATAGTCCAATAATTTTTAAATTATCTCTCCTGTGTCTATTTTCCAGGTCAATGGTTTTTCCAATGAGAAATTTCACATAATCTTCTATTTTTCTCATTCTTTTAGTTCTGCTTTATAATTTCTTTTTTTCTTTTTTTTTATTTAATATATTTAGTTTTCAGCATTGATTTTCACAAGAGTTTGAAATACAAATTTTCTCCCCATTTCTACCCCCCCCACTCCAAGATGGCATATATTCTAGTTGCCCTATTCCCCAGTCAGCCCTCCCTTCTGTCACCCTGCTCCCCTCCCATCCCCTTTTCCCTTCCTTTCTTGTAGGGCAAGATAAATTTCTATGCTC
>JAQQSZ010012188.1:0-12072 GCA_028646595.1 Phalanger gymnotis | reverse complement strand
TTATATTTTTTCTTGGAGGCTTTTGATGTAGGCTCTTCGACTTTGTTAACTTCTTCTGGCTGTATGTTTTGGTCTTCTTTGTCACCAAAAAAGGAATCTAGAGTTTGAGTTTGAGTCTGAGTTTGTTTTTGCTGCCTGTTCATGTTCCTAGCCAACTACTTGACCCTTGAGCTTTTTGTCAGGATATAACTGCTTGTAGAGTACAGAGTATTTTGTCCCAAGCTTTAGGATCCAAGCACTGCTGTTTTCAGAGCTACTTCTACTCCACCATCACCACAGGCTTTATCACAGCAGCACTTCTCCTCCCCCAACAACCACCAACCAGGACTGCAATCCAGATCCAAGCAGAGCACAGCAAGAGAATCTGCCTCTGTGCCCACAAAGGGCTCCTTGCACTTCCACTCTGATCTACTGCTAGATTCCTCCCGCTCTGTGATCTAGGGATTTGGGATGCAGCTGGCGCTGGAGTTCTGGAAGCAGTCTCAGGAGCTTCCTGAGAAGCTCCTTCCTGCTGCTTCTACCGCCACTGCTGCACCTCTTCCTACACTCCTAGAGCTGGTAGCCAGACTTCTCTAAACTGAATCTCAGTTTCCCCCTAACTTGCTCTTTGGTGTTTGTAGGTTGAGAAGTCTGGTAACTGCCACAGCTCACTGTTTCATGGCCCCAAGGCCTGTTCTGACTGGCTGATTCTTGGTCTGGTCTGTCCCAGTGTGGCCCAAGCTGGGCTGCTCTCTGCTCTCAGAACTGTGTGACAAGTCCTTCCCAGTGACCATCCAGGCTCTCCTCTGCTATTTTGTGGGTTCCAAGGCTCTAGAATTTGTTCAGTGCCATTTTTTACAGGTGTTTGGAGGGATTTGTAGGACAGCTTAAGCAAGTTCCTGCTTTCCAGCTGCCATCTTGGCTCTTCCCCGCCACTTCCTTTGTTTCCAAAGAAGATCCATGACATTGCAAAGGAGAGATATCTTGACTTGAGTGTGAATTTTGCTTAAGTAAGGTAGATTGTGGGAATCCTTAGCCTCACTCTCTCTTCCAGAGTCATCAAAGTCAAGACAAGTGGCAAGACAAAAGTCAAGATGACTGTCAATGGCCCAGGATACAGTGGATGATCTTGGCATCTTAAGTGTCTTGCCAAGCTAGCAGCTCTAACCACTCCACAGAGCTTGCTTCAGCTGTCTTAATGGTCATTGGAACAAATTGTTCTATCTGCCCATTCTACTGGGCAGATTTCATGTGCTTTGGGTAGCCATTCCCCTAACTTACTAAGGAGGTTAGAGTCTGTTGTCTACGGGCTGCTAATTGAAGAAAAGCATTGTTTTGAAGACTACCTGAAGAAAAAGCTGAGCTATTTCTGATTAGAAGGGAGCTCATTTTTTTTTTTTTTACTTTCATCTACTGTGTTGAGCACCATCAGTAGTGTTGCTTCTAAGGAGTACCTGGTTGCTCTTTTCTGTCACTTCTGTTATTTGAGGGAAAAGCAGATGAAGAAAGACAGATTTCACTATGAGCATTGCTTCACTATATAAAGACCCTGGTAGCTGATTGGGTAACACAGAATTCTCTTGCATGAAGAGTCTCATGGGCTTATTTTCTTCATTCAAAGAGCTTTGCAGTTTCTTAAGAAGGGAATTTTAATTTACCAAAGGATTCATTCCAATAAAGTTACCACTTCCTTATCAGACTTTTAAGGGTGGTTGTGACTTTTACAATTGCTTAGGAAATCATTACCTCCACAATAGAGAGATAGATTGGCCTATTTGGAAAATTATGAGGACCAGAAAAGAATGAGGAATGGCATTTTATGTTGCAGATTATTCGTGGAGGGACCAAGGACATCATGGCGTATAGGTGAAAGTCTTGATTTATCTTAAATAATCAGAATATGAATACATTATGTTATCACAGCTTTATACATTATAAATGTATGTATATTTGTACAAATGTATGTTTAAATACACATATATGAATATATGTATGTTTATACACATATACATAAATGTATGTGCAGAAATCCTAAATAATATAATGATGTGTTTGCTAAAGAATATATTTTTTAAATTTATCATCATCATGATAGCTAATATTTATATAGTACTTTCTATGTGCCAGATACTATGCTAACCACTATACAAATATTATCTCAGTTGATCCTCATAGCTGTAGGAGGTAAGTGCTACAATTATCCCCATTTTACAGATGAGGAAACTGAGGCAAACAGAGGTTAAGTGACTTGCCAAGCATTATGCAACTAGTAAGTATCTGGTGCTGGATTTCAACTCATATCTTCCTGACTCCAAGCCTGATATTCTATCCACTGTAGCACCTAGCTATGAACTAAATTATTAACAAACTGAACATTTCAGGATTTTAAAAAATGAAAAAGAATATTGCATATGAAACTTTAAACTTATGTACAATTTGTTTTTTAAAGAATATGTTACATTGAAAACAGTAGTAACAGAATTTCCTTATTCAATGCTCCTTTCTGATCTTCATTTTTTCTTCTGTGTACTTTTAAAAAACATTTTATTGATGCTCTCTTTTTGGCATCTCTACCCTGACACACTAACTTATCCCACCTGATCCTCACTCTCCAAAACAGAAGTCCTTCTTTATAACAATTTGTCTACAGAGTCATAAATTTATCCCTCTCTATGCCTATAAATATACATGTTAGGGTAGATCAACAAGATTGATGCCTCATATGTTTTGGATTTCTGTTTTAACATTAAATCTTACTGTCTTTCTCCAGTACTCTGCTGTCTGTTAATCCACAACACAAGATATCTAAAGATAATGTTTAATATAAAAGGAACTCTGTTAATGAAACCTCAAATATAATTCAAAATAAAATATTTTGGTATTTCAAACTCAATTCAACTTTCCCTTCCCCGTGAAAAAGAAAAAAAAAAAACAACTGCATGGAATCTGGATATATCTCCTAGCCTTAACCCATGTTTTCTTTTGATCTAATTGCATCCTGTTCCTCTTGGCTATGAATGGTTAAGTATAAGAACATTTTCTATGACTTGCAATATCCAAATACTCTCCAGACTAGGGGTTTCAAGTGGCAAAACATTAGAGAAGAGTGGAGGCAGCAGTAGTTTCCATGTCTGGTTCCAAGACTTTTTGAGGATCCTGGATTGGCAGTCAGGTGATGCAATGGAGTGGGATAAGGTCATAATTATAGGTATGGAAAAGGATCTCTCTTCACAGTTATAATTCAAGCTCTCTCTGTCAGTGAGGCTACTCTGATCAGTCAGGCTCTGACACAGCCATAGTTAGTTTTGGAACAGAAGTGCCAGAATCCAAGATTAATGATAGTCTTGGGAATCGAGTCCTTTTAGAAGATGTCTAAAAAGATATCCTTGGGGAGCCTTCTCTGGACTTTCCAAAGTTTTCTTCTGGACTGAAAATAAGCAGCTAGCTGGAAATTATTTAGTTCTCTACCCAATGTTTAGGACAAAAGTTTAAAATACATAAATGATCCAGACAGATGATGTCTGGTCTTATTTTGCAGTTAATTTGATAACTTGTTAATTTATGTTTGTTTTGGTCATTGTTGACAGCATCTACATTGTCTCCAGCAAAGCTAAGTGCCTTTTCTTGCTTGTTTTCAATTGTCCTTCACTGCAATTCGCTCCATCTTGTTTTGTAGAGAAATTTTACCTGGCATCATAGGCAAGATGGAATCATGCTAAGACATTCTCACGATGATAAGTGCAAACTTTTGTGCTTCAATGGTTTTGGCTGGTCTAGTTAGATTAAAGCATGGTACTAGTGAGGCCAAGATAATTAATGTGATTTCCATGGGGGCAGTTCCTGTCACCCACAGGAAAATTCTGTTCCACACACTGGGCTCATCACATTGATCCCTTGGCCAGTCATCACAGATAGCAAAAAGAAATGTTTATATAATACTTGATAGCTCCTTACTTATATTACCTTGCTTGATCCCCAAAATAACCTAGCAACTTAAATGTTGCACATCGTAGTTTGGGCAGTATAGCATAGTAGGAGGAACATTGGAATAGGAGCCGTAACACCTGAGTTCAAGTTCACATTTGGGTACTTTCTAGCTGTGCAACTGTGGGTAAATCACCTTGAGTCTCTAAGACTCTTCTAACCTTAACATTACCCTCTAATCCTCACTCTCCTTCACCCTATATATCAAATCTTACCTCTTATATCTCTACAACATTTCTCCTATCCAGTAACTTTTCCCTACTATGCACCTATGATTTTAATTCAGGCCCCCATCACCCCTCACTTAGAATATTACAAAGGCCTCCTAATTGACTTCCCTACCTCAGTTCTCTAATCACTACAGTCTGTTGCCCACATAGGTAGATAACAAAAATGACTTTCCTGAGGACCTATCTCATCATTCTCCTATCCATAAACTACAATTGCTCAGTATGGCCTCCAGGAGAAAATGAACTTCTTTGTTTAGATTTTTCACAATCTGGCCCCAAGCTATTTTTCTATCCATATTTTATAGTGCATTACTTCCTTTCCAATATTGTTTAATTTAGCCCAATTTACTTTTTCTGTTTCTTATGTATTACTCTCCATCTCGCAAATCTGGGCTTTTACCCCCATGTCTTAAATGTCTTCCCACCTCATCAAATCTCTGCCTTCAAAAAGTGCCACAGAAAGTCAAAATGATTCTCCAGCTGCTAGTGCACTCCCTGCCTAACTACCTTGTATTTAACTACTTTGTATGTATTTGTATGTTTTTCTGCACATGGTTATATATAAGCTTTTTGCCCCGATAGACTATAAGCTCCTAGAGAACAGAGATTTTCTGATTGTTTGTATTTGTGTTGCCAGTATTTATCACAATTTCTGGAATTTGTAGTTGCTTACAAAATATTTCTTATTTTTATGATGCATAAACTTCAGTTTGTTTATCCTTATACTGGGAATAGTTAATGATACTTAAATTACATAGCCCAAAGGTTTGTTGGCAGAAAAGTACTTTCTAGAAACAAGCCACAAAGAAAAACATACAATAATATTCGAAAATGTGAGTTGTTGCCATTCCCATTTTATAGTGGCTGATTGATTTGCACAAGGTTACATAATGAGTAAGCGACAGAGACGGGACTCTAAATCAGGTTTTTGATTCCAATTCCAGTGTCCTTTCTGCTCTACCAAGTAATCTTTCATTGTGTGTGGTCATTTCCAACAATGGGATTTCAAGGGGAGAATGGCAGAATCTCAGAATCAGAATGGAACTCAGACGTCATCTAAGTACAAGCCATAAATGAACAGAACTGCCTGTTGTAACATCCCTCAAAATTCATCATCCAATCTCTACTTGAAGACTGTGCATAAAGGACAGCTGAAGCAAGTCTGTTTGTTGCCTTTTGAAACAACTTGATGTAAGATGTTTTTATTTGCATTGAGCAAACTCTGCCTAAATTCAAATTTATCCAATGAACAAGACGAAACTATTCCACTGTAAAAATGACAGATATAATGAGTCACATAAGAAAAAGAACAGAACTTTATTTGACTCTTTTTTAAGCAGGAGAGGCACTTTAATGTATTGTATAAATAAAAATTTTAAATGGATCATTAACACAAAGAGAATCTCTCTACAACTAAGGGATGTCATACACAGCAAACAGACATTTAAATAGTTTCTTCTACTATAACTTTAAGTTCTGTGCAAATCGTCTTATGCATTGCATTATCTTTGTGCTGCATCTTCTTCAACTTATGTGCCCCTTCACTTCAACATTTAAGGTATTTCCATTTTCTGAAGGATATATATAAGTTAAAGAAAAGGTATGTACAGTCGATGGTCCATTGCAATGCCATTTCTGCTACTGGACAAACAACCCAAAATGTGTGTCCTGATGACTGATCAGTGCTGCTCAATGTCTTATTGTAAGGATTGGACTAAGATTTAGCACAAGTTATTGCATGAGATCACATTCCCCTTTCTGTTCCGACTAAGAGTTGTTTTGAACAACTGAGGAATACACAAGGGTTAAATGACAAAAAATTTGATGTCCCCACCTTTTCTTTTTTTTTTTATCTTCAACATTTTTCAGAGTTTATTGATATTTCTATTTTATAATCATCAATGCTGAGAATGCTGCTTCACACAAATAAGTAGTATGAAATGGCAGAAGTATATTTAGGACCATTTCAGAAATTGTTGGAAATTATGTCCTTATCCCAAGCCAAAATTCATTTAATGATTTTTTTTTCATTTTTTTTTAAATTTATTTTTGACATGTTTGGTTTTCAGCCGTCCCCACCTTTTCAACAGTGCCATAGATATATACATACAAAGATATGTTTGTACACACACACAGAGATATACACATGTGTAATGTATATACATATAAGTTCCATATACATTACGCTTATATGCATACATGCACATACATATATTTGCTGATGTGTTAATATATCTATGTGTACATATATACACGTGTGTACACATATCTGTGTATTTACACATAGACATTTATATGTATATATGGGGTCTCCCCATCTCTCAGGCTGGAAGTGTTCTGACTACCTGCAGTTCAATAGCGCCATCTCACTGATGGGAATAGGAGCTTTGACTTACTCTATCTCTGACTTTAGCCAATTCACCTCTCTCAAGGTATCCTAGTGGTCCCCAACTCCCAGTGGCTCACAACATTGGTGTGTCACTTAGTGCAGACACTCAACCAGCTTTAGGCCCACTACACTTCAGAACTCTGGCGCTCAAGTCTATACCAATCTTAGCCTCCCAGTAGAAGGGATTGTAGCTGTGTCCTACCAGATTGATTTTGTTTCTCATATTTTGAACTTTATTATATATGCTCCTATAAAAGCATCACCTGAATTCATCAGTTCTGGCTGGCTAAAAATATAATAGAACTTAGATATTTCAATGATACTGAGCTCTTGTAGAATGGATAGAGTTGGTATGGAGATTCTGACATTCTCCAGGTTAAACAAAATGTATATTGTCACTGCGTACCCTAGTTTTTTATTGATATTGTCCAAATTAGGTCATATTTCATAAAAGTGACATGAATTGTGATATCGTACAAAAGGGCATTAACTGCTTCTGTGAAAACCTGACACCAGGTAAAACGACACTGCTAGGAGTACTTCTTTAGGAAGAATGTTTATACACCTTCTACATTTCAGCATAGGCTTCCTGAAGATAGAAGAAAAATTATATGACCAGTAAAAAACATAGTGACTAATCATTATTATGAAGAAAATGATGACTGTCATAGGCAAGACAATATAAATTCTGGACTACTAATAATGAGCACAAGACACTTTTTAATGATAAAACTTTTCTTTCCAGACTATGCCAGAACCTTACCAGAAAATATCTAAGTGATCTTAGAGGAACTTGCCCTTTTTGTCAAACTGTAAAATATCTACTCAAAACTCATTTGGAGACTTTTAAAAAATATTTCAAGATAGCCTATAAGACTTACTACATGGAGGAATGATGAACATTCATTCATATGCTAAGAAGTGGAATTGTTCAAGAATTACTGGAATCCCCAAATAAAAATGGGATACTCTGACAAAACTTTGCCGCATATCACAGGTTAAGAAAGGTTAAGAAATTTATCTCAGAGATGGAGATTAAAAATGCTTCAGTGATCTGGAAACTTAACTGATTTAAACCCCATTGAAACCTATGGGATGCGATTCAAGCTATAGTTGAAAAAAATGGATATTTTGTCAGTAACACTGACAAATAACACTGGAATAGGAATGGTTTCATCATGATTGATTCAAGGATATATTTCAAAATCTTGCGAACTCAATGACAATTCATGTTAAAGAAGTGGTTAGGACAAGAAGGGAAGAGATTTCTTATTATAAAATTTTAATTTGTAAGAAGCCATAAGAGCTATTTCATGTCAAAGATGTTAATTTCCAATTAATTTCAATAAAACTGCATTTTTACTATACTATTTGATTTTCAACATCACCCTTTGAGAAAGATAATGCCAGTATTAGAAGTCTTATTTTACAGATGAAGAAATTGAGGCCCTGAGAAGGAAAGTGATTTGGTCGAGGTCACACACTAAGCTTTCATTATATTTAGAACTTTCATCCCTGTCTCCTGGATGTCAGTCCACTTTTCTTTGCATTACAATGCACTATTTCCATATCCTAAAAGGGCAAATTATTTGTATTTAAGATGAAATACTTGACTTCTCTTTGGTTTACTTTAATTTCCCAGAAAACTTCATCTCATGATTTGGTCAGTATGTTTGTGGGTTTTGAAAATAATCGTTTTTGCTTTAGTGGTTTTTCAGTTGTGTCTGACTCTTTATGACCTTTTGGGGGGTTTTCTTGGGAAAGATATTTGAGTGGTTTGCCATTTCCTTCTCCAGCTAATTTTATAGATGAGGAAACTGAGTCAAACAAGGTTAAGTGAGGCTCAGATTCACAGAGACAGTAAATGTCTGAGGCCAGATTTGAACTCTGGCCTTCTTGATGTCAGGCTTAACACTGTGCCACCTAGCTGCCCCTTGAAAATATTGTTATCATTTGATTAAGTGACTTTTCCATCCTGGCCTTTTATAAGTTCCTATGAATCTTTAAAAGTCAGCAGATCAGAATTGCCAGTGCAGTGATCCTATAGGAAAATGTCTGTCCCATTGCACCGATTGCATATAAGAGGGAAACGTAGGATTACTGGTAGAACTCATGACATTGTTGAACACCACAAGTATGGTTCATGGAAAGAAATTTTAACAGCTAGAAGAGTCAATTCATGTTCCCTAGAGTAAAGATTGGCCCAGAACAATATGAAAATTATCAGAATCTTAGAGGGCAGGTAGGTGGCACAGTGGTCCTGTATACTGAATATATAATATAATATAATATAATATAATATAATATAATATAATATAATATAATATAATATAATATAATATAATATGATGTGATGTGATGTGATGTGATGTGATGTGATGTGATGTGATGTGATGTGATGTGATGTGATGTGATGTGATATAATATAATATGATATATGATATGACATGATAATATAATATATCATATCATATCATATAGTATAACATCATATGTTATAGTATATATGCATAATATAATATGGTATAATATAGTATAACATTATATTATAATGTATATATGTATATATAATGTATATAGTATTATATTATATTATATCATATCATATCATATCATATCATGTCATGTTATGTTATATTATATTATATCATATCATATTATGTTATATTAATTATGTTATATTATGTTATGTTATGTTATGTTATGTTATGTTATGTTATGTTATGTTATGTTATGTTATGTTATGTTATGTTATGTTATATATTACTGAATACTGGGCCTGGAGACAGGAAGACTTATCTTTCTGAATTCAGAGCTGGCCTCAGACACTAGCTGTGTGACCCTGGAGAAGTCATTTAAGCCTGGTTGCCTCAGTTTCCTTCTCTGTAAAATGAGCTTGAGGAGAAAATGGCAAACCATTCTAGTGTGTTTGCTAAGAAAACTCCAGACATGGTTGTGGAGAATTAAGACTGAAAACTGACAATAGCAGCAACAGTAGAGTTATAAGTTTCTTCAGAAATCCTCTAGCCAATTCCACTTCCTACTCCAATGCAGGGGTTCCCTTTATAGTATTTCTGAGAAGGTAAGACCTCTAGTGATATAGATCTCACTACTCATTAGGTTAGGGATCTCAATAATTCCTAAGTTAGCCTATCATATTTTTATATAGCTCTAACCAGAGCCATAAATAGGGCAGACAGGATGACTTTGACTTTGTCTTGTCACTGATACGACAGAGATTGCTTTCTCCCTGTAATAGCCCTCTGACCAATTGTTCCCTCCTTCTCATAGGCCTTATGTCATACACCTTTCTTAGCAAGACCTTCCTCCCATTTTTTCTGACCCTGGCCTACTATCTTATAGGTTTAATTGCCATCACACCTCTCTCTTCCCAGGCTTACCTTCCCTTAAGGCTATGTACTGTGACTTCACACTGTCCCCACTCCCAGCTTCTAGGGTGTACACATGTCATTGGCTTTGCCATAAGTTATCTAGACTAGATTCTGCAGGAGGTTTCATTCCCTGGTATGACTGAACTCAAGTGGTACACACTGTGTTTCTTTTTTCACTAAAACTGAACTTGCTCCCAATGCCATAATCACTAACTAATGACTTTGGATCTAATGCTGGCCTTTTAGCAGACTGATCTCCTAGCAATATTGCTTGTGGCATGAACCTGAGTAACTGCCAAATTGTAGGCCAGATTGAGAGACATAGTGTATAAGCGAAACCATTTTTTCCAAATCTTCCTTTGTACTGGGCAAGAGGAAACTGGAAGGGAACTACCTGTCAGAATTGACAGTGCTGAATGAATTGCCTGGACAGAGCCCTTGAAGGCGAACTCTGCTAACTCCATTTGAAGCCCAGACAACATAAAGATATCCTGATTGGAAACTCATTCTCAGCCTAATCTTCAGACTGAGCCAGGGTTTGTTTATTCAAGGGATATGACTGAGAAGTAGTTCCTTGACTGGAGGCTTGCTAATAATAAAAAAAAGGACCAGTGACAAGTAGAGATAAGCAAACAAGTCACAACAATTGTTATTCATGGAAGGGAATCCATAAAGGCTTGGATTTCCCTCTCTTTCCCCCTTTCACTATTCTCTCTCTTCCTCTCAAATTCATATCACTCACCCTTTTCCACCCAATCACATGGGGAGAGGCAGCCTGGACATTAGTGGAAGCAAATCTAACTAATTAATTCCTGGGATATTTTCATGCAGCTGAGAGAAAAGGAAGACAACCATATAATGGAATTCTCTCCTGGAGGTTATTAATGAGCCATTGCATAGAAATGGACATGGCATTGATGAGATATGGTAATATCAGTAGAGATAAGAATGAATTGTAGACTGGATTCATTTGAAAGTCTATCAACAGTACACATTTGTCATTGATACATATCTAATAAAGTGTGCATAAAAGACATCTTGATAACTCACTTCCAATAAAGTATTTTTTCCCCAGAAGTATAATGCCTTAACTCATTCTTGTTGAATCTTTGCAAATGTAAGTCTGGGGAAATTCTCCAAGAAACTTTGTACATAAAAACTGAACAGAAGCCCTCTAGCCCTCTTCTTTGAGACAAAAACTATGATTTTAGTGTACTCTGTGCATTCATCAGTCTCATTAAGACCTGGCCAGAGAAATGACCTTATTATTCTAGATAACCTGTTTGAAGAGATTTGAATATACATAGTATGTACGTATGTGTGTATATGTATACATACACACACACACGTCAAAGAAGGTGCTATGCTTTATGAGCAAAGCATAATTGAAACAGCTCAAAGGAGAGCAGTATGCACAAATTTAGAGAATCCACCCCAAATGTTCACGCGGACCATTTGTACCCGATCTATGGTAGAGCATTCCGAACTCTTATTGGTCTGATCAGCCACAGTCAGACACATTGAAACTTGACTCTAGCATAGTGATGTCATTTTGCTCCTCTTTGAGAATGAAAGACAACAACCAACCAAATACACAAGTACATGTGTGTGAATATTATCTTCTGCTTAGGAGACTTAGTGGATTAGAAGAGAAAAAGAAAAGTGTGCTTGATATCTAGTAATCTTGACCAATAGAAGATAAGCTTTTTGAAGGAAGACGCTATGATTCATTTTCTCTTTTTATCCCCAGTACTCAGTACAATGCTTTGAACATTGAAGGCACTTAAATGTTCCTTGCATTGGACTGCCAGTGTAACAGGAATTAAAGTGGGACATTTTGCTTTTCTTCTCTTAAGTGCCTTTAATGATTCTGGCCTTTGTTTGAATGGGGCAGATAAGGTGGGATCTTTTTGTCTTGGAGTATTTCTCAGCACTGAGACAAGTAGGAGTCATTGATTTGTATATGATGTGATCCTGGGGATGGAGAACTTTCCCAGACCCAGCCTGGGTGAGGTCAAAGCCTTCAGGGCTCCAAACTGGATATAACTGAGGAGAGCTTGGCATTTGATTTTTGGGGCACACTCATGGAAGGAGTGTT
>JAQQSZ010012187.1:0-12072 GCA_028646595.1 Phalanger gymnotis | reverse complement strand
AAGATAAAAAAGGGGGGATGATGGAAGGGAGGGCAGATGGGGATGAAGATAATCAAAAACAAACACTTTCGAAAAGAGACAGGGTCAAGGGAGAAAATTCAATAAAGGGGGATAGGTTAGGAAGAAGCAAAATATAGTTAGTCTTTCACAGCATGAGTATTGTGGAAGGGTTATACATAATGATACACATGTGGCCCATGTTGAATTGCTTGACTTCTTGGGGAGGGTGGATGGGAAGGGAAGAGGGGAGAGAATTTGGAACTCAAGATTTTAAAAAAAAAATAGATGTTCAAAACTAAAAAAAAGAAAAAAGAAAATGTTTTCAAAGATTTTGATAATGAACTCTTTAACATCAAGGACAAAAGAGCTTCAGCATTTGTGCTCTCATCATAATCCTAGATGTGCCTTAACAGGGAGTAAAAATGGACATGAAAAGAATGAAGAAGGGAAAAACAGTGGGACCAGCCCAAGCATGTACAGAGAAGGGACATGCAAGAGGCAATGCAAATTGCAGAGTTTTGAGGAATCAGTTGTGATGGTATGTAAAGGAAGTTAAGATAACAAAGACATGGGGGAAAAACACATCTTGGTCCTTAATATTAGAAAGTGAATTAGAAAGTATCAGTAGCTACCAAACCATATGCCCACTTGGTCATCTATTAAAAATAATGACATTAATATCCACAAGCTTTAAGGGAATTCTTGAAGAGGATATGAGAAGGAAGACAAAAAGACTTTCTCCAATAATCTTCCCTGGCAGATTATCTACTTACGGTCATACAATGGACTGAAATACGTAGAGCATCCAAGATGCCATTGGTCTTATTGTTTGTTGTCTATAAAAATATTTAAATAACTAGAAAAATATATGCTTGATGAGGTAGCTGCCATATATGTCAAAATTATATAGGATTCTTTGAAAGACACAACAGAGATGACTTTGTTCATTGGTCCACTATGAATTTCTACTAATGGAAATAACAGAACAAAGAGATATATGCTCACTAAATATAGACTGAGAGATATAAATATATGTATATATACATATATATATATATATATACAATACATACATGGATATCTTACACATATACGTGTATATGTGTATACATACACATTTACACACACATATCTAGGATATGCATATATATATTTGTGTATGTGTGTGTGTGTGTGTGTGTGTGTGTGTTACGTGGGGCATATTATCTTTGGGAGATTGTGAAGTTCTTTTAATGACCTCAAGTTTCTCCCTAAAATAGAATCCCAATATTTTTAAGCCTATAGTATTCTGTTGCTTTTGTATAACTGAGAATCCTATAGGACAATGCAATTACAGAAGTGAAGTAGAAGATGACTCAGGCATGTGCACAGGCAGCATCATATCATGAACGAGGCATGAAGGAGAAGCCGCACAAAGGAGGCCATCGGAGGAACGTGTGCTAACTCCAAGTAAAAAGAAAAGACGGACTGATCCAGTGTGAGAACGGGCATGATCACTGGACAACCCCTGTACCGCACTGCGTGCCACAACAACATGGGTGCTGGGAATAATGCCCTGTGGCAAATGTGAGTGAGGACAAAGGCAAGAGTTTCCAAATATAGACAGGAACGTAGTCGCAGCCACCCAAGTCATTGAAGAGATGGACCATAGGATGCTACCTATATGTACGCATGAGCTTTAGAAAGAACATCAAGGCAAGGAAAAAGAAAGGGGGAAAATGCATGAGCAAAGAAGAGCAAAATCATCCCTGGGTGCAGACAATATGATGGTTTACTTAAAGAATCTCAGAAATATGATAAAAATTCATGTAATGTAATAATCAATAAATTGATATAAAGAAAACCAGAAAAAAATAATCAGATTTTCTGCATACATTAGAAGATAGGTATAAGAATCTATTGCATGTGGAGCTATGGGTTAAGCCAACCCTTTTGGAAAACATTTTGGAATTATGCAAGGAAAGCTATAAAATTATTCATAGTCTTTGGTCCATTAATTAATCCTACCATTAAGTTTACACCTCAAGGAGGTTATTAGCAAGCACACAAGCCTTATTTGAATGAAAATCTTAAGAAATGTTCTCTCTACAACAGCAAGAAGTTGGAAACAACTGTGTATCAAGTGGTTGTAGAATGGATGAGTAAATCAAAGTCTATGAATGTGGCGGGATGTTGCAACATTCCAAGGAAGGATGAGTAAGAAGTATTTATGGGAATATAGGAATGCAGGAAGGCAACTTCACAGAAAAGAGCCGAAAGAACAATGCATTCATGAAAAGATGACAAATGTGCCAAACAAGAAAAGGCGCTTAATAAATGTTTGATTCATCAAAGCCAACTTTAAATGACAACAAAATTCAGATTTCCAAAAGAAAAGAGAAAATACGCAACCATCCTTTTCCTTGGCAGGTAGCAAGCTACTAAGCTATTAGGTTCCATCAGCATCAGTCACACTCATTTTTTAAATTCTCTTTTTTTTTGTTACAGAAATTTATTGGGGAGTGGTGACTTCTGTTCTTGGCCTATTCCATATAAGCTATAAGGATCCTTACCCCCAACTCCCTCTCTCAAACATGAGTTGCATTTCCCTGAGCAAGGCTTCATCTACTGCTTAGGGTTCTAGGAGTATTATTTAGGAATTATATCTAATACTATAATATCATTAGCTTGAGCCCCCACTGGTGTGCTCCACTACAAGATTAGCAGTTGGGAATTATTTTAGTTAACAAGCCTTAAGTAGCTCCTAAAAGTGGATATTTACGAAAGAGATACAATAAGAATAGCTAGTACAAAACATCCCTCTGCCCAACAACAACAACAACAAAAGCCAGTGCCACACTCTCCCACAAATACGGACAGAATCCTGGGGAAAATAGCTTCAATCTGAGGACAAGGGCATAACTTACAGACTCTAGCTGCTAGGAAATTGAAAGTATTTTGAACATATGAAATGTTAAGTCAAAGTAAATGATTGATATGATCAAGCCTATTTCAAGAAGATTAGTCTAACAAGAGAATTGATGGTGGATGAAAGCAAGAAAGCAGGTGGATACAGGGTAGGTTGGAAAGCTTTTGTTGTAGCACAAAAGTGCTACTACAGACAAAAGTCTGGACTACACTGATGCCCATAAGAATGGAAGGGAAGAGTAATTTATAAGAGGAAGACATTAGGAAGTATGATGAGTGGGATAAGGACTGCCACAATGAGAACAAGGGATCCAAAAGATGAGAGAAAATAAATTAGAACTATCCTAACAAGGTGCCCTGCAGTGCAGGGGGTGTTGGTGAGAGGAGTTCCCTCACTACAGATCTCTAGTCAAGGGCTGATGACCACTTGGGGAAGATACTATGCTCACTTTTCCTGGTGTGTGTGTGTGCGTGTGTGTATATGTGTGTGTGTGTATCTGTGTCTGTGTCTGTGTCTGCACCTGTGTGTGTGGTTCACATTTCATTCTTAAAGAGGACCATGACAACAGGAAGATGATACCATGACTTCCTGTACACACTTAGCGGCTGGGCTCAATGGGCGCTGACCTTCCTTCCAACTCTGTGAGTCTGTGGGTGAGAAAGTAACTTCTCTCTATGATGAAGAACATTAGATTTGATTCAGCATAGGCTTATTAAGGGACTATGCTCAGTGCTGAGGACAAAAGGGGAAAAAATGTAATAATGCTTGCCCTCCCAGAGTTTATATTCTACTGAGGAAAGGAAATATGTCCTCAAATAAGAATTTATACACATACATGCACACCGTATGGGTGGGGATAGATAGATAGATAGATAGATAGATAGATAGATAGATATGTATATCCATCTATATACATGTAAATATCTGTACAACAAATGCACATATATGTAGATCTGTCTATAGATATATATATATATACTGTGCATTTGTATATGTGTATATATGTGTGTTAGTGTGTATAAATGAACATATAAGCATACACACAGTATATATACACACAGTAAATTGACATTAATGTAGGGGAGAGTCCCAGAAATCAGAGGAAAACAGCAAAGACCTCATGTAGAAGTAATCACCTGAGCTGAGCTTTGAGGCAAATAGGGAAGTGAGAGTAGAGAGGGAGAGTATTCTGGGTATGGGGTCAGCCTATGCAGTCATGGAGGTGGGTAACAGACCAACAAGAGGGCCTATGTGTTTGGAATGTAGAGTGTGTGAGGGAAAATAACATGAACCCACTTTAGAAACACAGGTTTAGCTAGAATGTTAAATTGCTTTCAATAATAAAAAAGAGCAGCTTCTATTTTATCCTAGAACCAATGAAGCTTCTTGAGTATGGTCATTCCTGCACTTAAGGAAAATCCCTTGGGCTGTAATATGGAGGATAAACTAGAGATGAAAGAGACTGGCAGCAAGGAGGCCACTTCAAAAGCGATCACAAAAGTCCAGGGCCGAGGTGATAAGGGCTGGAATTAGGCTTTGAGAATAGATGGGAGTGGTTGCGAGAGATATATCAAGATGAAATCAATAAAACTTGGAAGTTGATTAAACGGATGGGGTGAAAATGTCAAAAGACTCTGAGGTTTTGATCCTGGGAGACTGATACAGTTGGGGACTGGGTTGGCAGAGATAGAGAATGGGGTATCTTTGGGGAGGAAGCTAATTGGTTTCATTTGGCCATGTTGAACTTGAAAGACCTCTGGGCAATTTACTTATAGATATCCAGTTGGTGATGCAGGATGAGAGCTCAGGAGAGAAGTGTGTGTGTGTGTGTGTGTGTGTGTGTGTGTGTGTGTGTGTGTGTGTGTGTGTGTGTGTAATAGGGGACTATTTCACGAAGGCGCATCCCAGGGGCAGGAGAGTTTGGTGAGCTTGCTTTTTCAAGTGCCTGTTAATGAGAAGTAGATGGAGTTGGCTCTCCATGTCAGAGCATGGCCCACTAACCATGGGATGAAGGAAGACTTTTGGTTGCTCACTAGGAACTGGGTATGTAGTCAAAGGGACTAAGCTGCTAGAAATGGCATTCTCTCTCTTTCCTCCTCAGCTGCATTTAAATGAAGTAAAGACTTCTGTAAGCCTCTGGGTGGAGAGAGAGAACTGCTGCCGGTGCCCACAGTCAAGTTGTCTTGAAATCAAGCTGCTTTGACTGTCTTTGTTGTAAAGTAGATGAAAGAGTAAGGAGGCTGCAACCACTTGATCTTCAAAAAGCTAGAGTGAGCCCCAGGGGTCCAGGGAAGGGAGTCCATGCCAGGGCTTTCCATCAGGGCAAGGCCAAGGGGTAACCTATAGGACCCAGCCCAACAGTGAATCAGATCTAGCCATTAGACCCTATTTTCCAGTGGGACTTTATCCGTTAACTATGTCACATTTGAAAGTGAACTTAGTGAAGCAAATGTTCTGTAAAGGTAATTGGGGGATACAATGCACAGAGTGCCAAGCACGGCATCAGGAAAAACCTGAGTTCAAATCTGCCCTCAGACACTTACTAGATGTATGACCATGGGCAAGTCATCTGCCTCAGTTTCTTCAACTGAAAACTGGAGATAATAATAGCACCATGTCATAGGGTTGTTGTGAGGATGAAATGAGATATTTCCAAAGATGCGCTTGGCATAGCGCCTGGCACATGAGATGTGCTACAGAAATTCTCATTTCCTTTCCCTTCGCTTCTCCCTTTGTAGCCATTGTTTCAAGTCTGAGTATTCTCTTCTCAGGGACTGAGGTTGTATAGGGAAGAGTGTGTCTTCAGTTTGGGGGAAGGAGAAAGCTGTCTTGGAATTCTGTTCTTACATTATCTTCTCAGTTGCAAATGCTAATTAAATTACTTCAGCAATATTAGGGGGTTCATAACTTGATGGGACAATGGAATTAGGAGGATAATAATTGATACTGCCATTGATGTTGGGGAGATAATTCCAGAATGGGACTTCACCATGATGTCCCTACAGAAACAGAAACCCAGCTCCTCAGAGTTACTCTAGAACTTGCAGAGGGGAAAGTAGCTAGCATTGCTCCCAGGGACCCAACTGTAAGTGTGAGTTGAAGTTAGGATAAGGCTTCCTGAATTATAAGGCTACAAATAGATGGGGGAAATCTGCAGAGAGTTGACAATTGAATCCATGATGTTTGCAAGTCTTAAAGCACCATTTAAAAGTTTATTGACATCATCATCATCACGACCATCATCATCACCACCACCATCACGTCATCATCATCATCTTCATCATCCTCATCAACACCACCACCACTGCCACCACCACCATCATCACCACCACCACCATCATCATCACCACCACCACCATCATCACCACCACCACCATCATCATCACCACCATCATCACCACCACCACCATCATCATTTTTTGCTGTGCCTAGATCCAGGAAGAGTGGTCAGGGAAGCTGCCTCAGTTTGCACAGATCTAGTGCAAATCCTCAGTTAAGCTTGCTCTCCACCTCTCTGCCCTTCCTCTATATTGGGACTTTTTGACAGAGCCAAAAGGACCAAGAGTGATTAGCCTGTTTCCTATCAGCCAGTCAGACAGTCCTATTTTCTACAATAAGGTCTATCAGGATCAGCCAGAGTTTAATATCCCACTTCTGAGACCAATCCAGCTTATGTCCGGTAAATGGAAAGAAGAAAAATTTGCAGGCCACACACACTGCATGCCGTCTCAGTCTCCACATACAGACACACACACACACACACACACACACACACACACACACACACACACACACAAACACGCTGAGAAGGAGAGGAAAAAGCAGAGATACTTACAAAAAAAGACACAAACTAAACAAACACTGAATCCACTAGACCAAGCCGAAAGGCAATGAGCAAACATATTTCTCTCCCCACCCCCCACTCAACAGAAAGATAGCGGCACTTGTCTCTGTGTCTCCTTTCATCCCTAAAAGCTTTAAAGTTGATTCATGGTTTCGTAACGACAACAAAGTAACCCTGAGCAGATTAAAATCAAGCCTTTTTTATGATCATTATTTGGATATCAACAGTAAGAATCCCATCCAGGTCTGGCTCAAAAGGACTTTGGCGGCTGCTGAGAAAGGCTTCCTCTCCTCCTTCTTCAGCCGAACAAGAAGCTGTCTGGAAAGGATTCATCCCTTTAGTGTACACAAAAGATCTTCATCTGGGATCTATAAAGCAAGTCTTTAAATTCCACTGTGATTACTGCCCCAACATAAATAGACCAGAGACTATTTGTAGCCTCCCAGCTGGCCTCTCCAACAAGGTACACAGGGCAGTGACCCGGTGCCTCTGCTGAGGGTGAAGGTTACTTGAGACAGACGCCTGAGTCCCTAGAAACAGCCTCGTAGGTGTGTCTGTGAGGGTACCACAAGAAGCAGCCATTCATTTGGTGACCGGGGCAGGTTAGGAGGTGGCACCTAGCTTCTTGGGAGCAATTGGAACAAACTGATTTCAGTGTTTGTTTTGCTTCTTTCATGAGACTATAACAACCTTTTCAACTGCTCAGGCATTAAGCATCAACAGATTCTCTCTCTCTCTCTCTCTCTCTCTCTCTCTGTCTGTCTCTTTCTGTCTCTCTCTCTCCCTCATCCCCCTCTTGTTAAGAGTGAAGATTATCTGCAAGTATATGTGATCCCAAGGAGTGAAACAAAACCTTGTCACAAAACTGAGGGTAGGAACCATAATCCTTAAAAGATTCAGTATGGACAAGTCCTTCTAGTTAACCAAGTAGTGGTATCAGCCATGACTGGTGGACTCCCTATCCATAGCCCATGAAGGGCCAGCTGCAGTTCCAGAGAAGGGAGAAACTATATTGAAAAAGATGGGTCTACTTTGTTTTCTCTAGAACTATTCCTTTTGAAACAAGATGCTTTATGATGCTCTTCTACTTACCCAAAGCATTCAATTTTCTCCACCTTCTAGCCTTTGCTTTGGGTGCCTACTTCCTTGATCACTGTTCTTTTTTTTAAAGACTTTTGTTAAATTTATTTTTAAAGAAAAATAAATATGAAAAGCAAAAAAAAAAAGATTATCTACAAGATAAACACTTAGATCCAAAGCGTCTCGGATCCAGTCCAGGGAAAGGTTTATTCTGTAACGACACTGGATTTCTCTGTCAAATATCTCAGTGTCATCCACAGATGAGCTGTGTCTCACATTCAGGGATGTCATTTTTCCTCTGGTTCTTTGGGAATGGGTTCTGGTGGACAAAGATGACAATTATTAGCTCAGCTTCCATGAACAACCAAATGCTGAGCATCCTGGGACCTCCAGGGAGTCAACACTTCTGAAAGAAGTCCTTCAACTTTTGGAGCTGACTGATGATACAGATTGTATTCTGGAGGCACTGGGCTCATTCTGCTGGAGCACCAAGGGATGCAAGCACAAGTGTCTTTTTTAGCACACCATTCATTTTGAATGGTTGAAACTGCTATCTATAATAATGCTGGCAAGGTCATGACCAGCCATTTTTGTGCCCAGGGTGTGGAGGACTGAACACACCCTCAGATATTGCTATAAATTCTTCTGTTGGGAGAAACAGGTTTTGGCAGGCTGGGGTGCAGGCCATCTACTAGCACCCTGGTATTAGTGATTCTTCTTGCTAACTAGGAGCTAAGCTTGGTTATTTGGTTGTTGCTAAAGGACTTTATCAGCCACTTCTGAATGGGAGCAGCACAAAATGAAGTTACAGTGCCCCTCTTCTTCCTTCCCCTGTGCCATATGTCAGATACCTAGATGCCATCTGGAGCTCGATGGTCCACCAAGAACAGACGCTACTCCCTCCCCACCAACTTTCCTACCAATGCCTCCTAGGTAAATGATGATCCACCCCATCCCCATTAAGAAGGAACCCGGAGCCCTCATCTATCTCTAACCTTTGGACCTACTTGCCCCCTTCCCAGATCCCTCAAATGAACAAGGAGTCACCAGCCACATTCCTTTCAGTAATATGGAAGACCACCAGGCCTTGTCAACTGCCTAATGATATGACTATAAGGAAGAATAATAATGCTTAACATTTAAGTTGCCTTTAAGGTTTGCAAGGCAGTTTGCACATGTTAACTCATTTGTTCCTCACAACAACTCTGGGAAGTAGGTACTATCCACATTTTGCAGAGGAAGAAACTGAGGCTAAGGTAAAGTGACTTGCCGAGGGTCACATAGCTCATACGTGTGAGGCTGGATTCACAGTCAGTTCTTCCTGAGTCCAAGTCTAGTCCTCTGCCCACTTGGTTACCTAGCTGCCCTGCTCCTATACATTCTGACTACTGGGCCTTACTTTATGACCAGCCACTAAACTCTTCATACTACCAGGTCTTGCCAGCCATACCTGTCCTTTCTTTCTGCCCACCAGCTGAAGCCTCCTCCATGTATTTTCCTCCAATTCCCCTGCCTTAGCACATCAGTGGTTTATTTTATTGTATTTTTTTCATTCATTCATTCACCACAGATGTGGTTCTGATGCCTAACCTAAAGCCAAGGAGGACAATGAGGAATAAATTTGTGATCTGATGTTCTTGGAGAGGGAGGGCATATTCCCTCCCAACTTCAAAGATCAGTACCAATATTCTATACTCCGTGCAATAAACTTCAAAATTCTGCTATAATAAATCAGGAAACATTTATTGAAGATCCACTATAAGCAAAGTTTGGTGAATTATTTTAAAAAATTAGTGAAATCACCATAAAATGAAGTTGACTGCATCCTAAGAGATGGGAACAACTGATCACCAATGTGGCAATAACCCATCTCCGTACAAGAAAAAATGATAAAGGTGATATATAATAGAACAGTAATACATGAATAGAATTGTATCAATCCAACCTATTCAAATAATCTGTTGAAAAGGGGAGGGACAGTGTGGAGAAGCTGACAAAGGGAAAGATATTGAGTCTGATTGTGAGTATTTTCCTACGGACATTTAAACAATTAAAATAATTGCTACAATGAGGACACTCAAAGAGCCCATGCATTGATTCAACAAGGAAATTCTTGATCTTTTTGACATGAAGGACAGTCAGAGGCAAAATCCATTTCAAATATGAGATAACACATGACAGAAGAGTATGGAGGATTTCAAGTTATATTGCCACACAGAATAAACAACCAAAAATAGTGGAGAGGGAAATGAGCCTGAAGAAAGCTAGGCAAAGGAACCAAACCAGATCATCCTAAGTTATCCCCAATAAAAAGATATATTTTTGGTAGGGAGTGGAAGAGTCACAGATGGTGATATTTTTTTTAAATGATAGAGGGGATGCTAGTTACTACCTGCCGTATGAATTTATCATCTGTAAACCCTCTTGGTGTCATTGGTCTTCTTCAAGAATGAAGAACAAGCAGCAGCAACAACAAAGTCTTTATGAGAAGGATCTACATAGCTAATAAAAAGAATTTTACATTGAAGAGAGATGAAGAGGGAAGTAATTGCCTGCAATTAGCTTTCAAGCCATATATCATCAAGCATGTCTATAGAAGTACCAAGAAAAACAAATGTAAGAAAGGAGTGAGCAAAAGGATGCGTAATAAAAAGGTTACCGAGAAATCTTAACACATGGAGGCATATTTGACCTCATAAATTATTCTGAGAATTCATGGGACAGGATTCACGATGTGTACGTAACTCAAAAAGAAGAGACTAGGTGATGTACCTGGACAAGGGAAGAGCATTGTGGCAGGGGCAGCTGCTAGAGCTCTCTCTCTGCTAAAAGCAGAGCCACTAATAACTTCTAGACTTGCCTCAGTGATAGTTTCGTCCCTCAAGAGGTGGAAATGACCATATTCACAACAGCAAAGAAGAGCTGGAAAGCGAGTATAGAAATGAGAGGACACTGAGATTGTGAGAGAGGTAAAGAAGAGCCAAGCAGAGATTGGAGCGAGCTGCTGATTGTCAGTATATAGTTTGCAAAGCATTTGGGGAAGAGACCCAAAAGATCCTAAATACTAAAATTGTGGGAGATCAGCCCAGGAGAGGGGGAAGGAACAGAAGTCCAAGAGCCTTGAATTGAATGTGGTAAGGAGAAAATGAATTGTGGCATAAACAAAGTTCTAGACTTAGGCTCCAGAGGAAAATTATGGACAGATGAGTTCTATCTTAAAAAAAACTTTGGGATTTTAGTGGTCTGAGTGCAAATGTAATATGAGTGAATTGTGTCATATGACAGGCAAAAAGAAATCTAATGTAATCTTATATTGCATTGAGAAGTATAGTGTGCAGAACAGTTCTGGTCACACCATATTGCAATTATTATTTAATCCTGGGTCTCGTATCCTTCATAAAGGTTCTTGAATTGGGAAGCATCCATGAGAGGGTCGACAGCCTCAAGATAACGCTATAAAAAGATCTGTTGAAGGAATAAGAGATGTTTGGTCTGGAGAAGAAAAGACTTCGACTTGGAATAGGTGGGACTCAGGTTCCTTCTTCCTCTTGGATTCTGAGGTTCTATGGCATGATAGTGATCAAAGGCTAATGAATGGAAACAGTATTAAATGTGTCTAATTGTGGCCCACAAGACAGAACTCTGAACAATGGGCAGAAAATAAAGAAAGGCCTGCTTCAGCTTGCTATAAAATCAAAAGAATTGTCTAACAATTAGTTATTCAAAGTGGAATGGCTTCCTTGGAATGTATGAGTTTAGCCCTCACTAGAGGTCTACAAGTAGTATTTAGGTGATCTCTTGTTGGTCTCGTTGCAAATGGGATTTGCATTCAAGTTGGAGGCAGCTGGTGGTACAGTAGCTAGAACTCTAGGCCTAGAGTCAGAAAGAACTGAGTTCAAATCTAGCATCAGATTACAGATTCCTAGCTGTGTGACCTTGGATGAGTCACTTAAGTATGGTTTGCCTCAGTTTTCTCAACTTTAAAATTGAGATAATAATAGCACCTCCCTCCTAAGGTTATTGTGAGGACCAAATGAGATTATATTTGTGAAAAGGGGCTCAGCACGGTGCCTGGCAAATAGTAGGTACTATGTAAATGCTCATTCCATTCCCAGTATGATTTCGGCTAGGTGCCTCTAGATTCCCTTCTAATTCAGGTATTCTTCCTGCTTAGCCTTTCTAACCACTAGAAAGATCTGTTTTGGTGGAGCCAAGATGGCGGCTGGGAAGCAGTGACTGG
>JAQQSZ010012186.1:0-12073 GCA_028646595.1 Phalanger gymnotis | reverse complement strand
ATAGGGGGAGGAGGTAATCAAAAACAAACACTTTTGAAAAGGGACAGGGTCAAGGGAGAAAATTGGATAAAGGGGGATAGGAAGGAGCAAAATATAGTCAGTCTTTCACAACATGAGTATTGTGGAAAGGTTTTGCATAATGATACACATGTGGCCTATGTTGAATTGCTTGCCTTCTTAGGCAGAGTCGGTGGGGACAGAAGAGGGGGGAGAATTTGGAACTCAAAGTTTTAAAAACAGATGTTCAAAATAAAAGTTTTTGCATGCAACTAGGAAATAAGATATACAGGCAATGGGGCATAGAAATTTATCTTGCCCTACAAGAAAGTAAGGGAAAGGGGGATGGGGGGGAGTGGGGTGTCAGAAGGGAGGGCTGGCTGGGGAATGGGGCAACCAGAATATATGCCATCTTGTAGTGGGGAGGAGGGTAGAAATGGGGAGAAAATTTTTAATTCAAACTCTTGTGAAAATCAGTGCTGAAACCTAAAAATATTAAATAAATTAAATTAAAACAAAAACAAAAAGAAAAAAAGAAAGAAAAAGAAGCCCTGAGAAATGCCCATAAAGGACTAATTTTTTCACACACACACACACACACACACACACACACACACACATACACACACCCCTCTAAAAAATGGTTCATCATAATAGGAGAAGGAAAGGGCAACATCTCTAACAGAAATGCAGAGAAGCAGAAGTGAAAAGAAAGAGAACAGAATAATAGCAGAGGGTAGGGAGGGAAGAAACTTGGTGACAGCATAGTAATTAAGTCATTTAGCTCTATGTTCCATCTACTTGAATCTCAGCTAAATTAACAGCAACTTATAAGAATTTAAGACAGAAAAACATAAAGGAAAAGCAGTCACAAATAACCTAATGAAATCAATAGACTTTTTTTCAGTCCTCATTGCCCTTCATTTCTCTGTAAGGCCTGGAACCATGGATAACCCAATTCTTTTGGAAACTCTCTTCTCCCCTTTTTTTTACCTGAAACTACACTATTCTGGTTCTCCCTTCTACCCCAATGACGATTCCATTCTCATGTGCTAGTTTCTCTTATTCTTCCAATCTACTAAATACAGCTATCCTCAACTCTGCTCTTGACTATCTATTCTCCTCTCTATTTTTCTACCCCATGAACAACTGATGTACTTTCAAGGATTCATTGTTCACTACTATGCCGGTGACCTCCAAATCTATATCCCCATCCTTTATCTTTACCCCAAGCTCTAATACCAAACCGCCAAACATCTGCTGGACATTTCCATTTATAGGTCTAACAACACTTCAAGTTCAATTTATCTATACCGAACTCATCATCTTCTTAACAGACGCAACTGTACCTCTCCTGACTTTCATATTTAGGTAAATACTTTTAGTTCTCCCCATTACCAAGATTCAGAACTTCAGATCCATCCTTATCTCTTGCTACTATTTTGCCCCATACATCTAAGTGGTGACCAAAACTCTTTCTCATTAATCTTCTTAGACAACTGTGAGACGATACTCTTTGGAGATACCTTATCTCCAAAGTATTCAGAGATTAATTACAATCTCTGAAGCTCATTCCTATTACTGGAAGGTAAAAGAGGCCAATATGCTTTGGGTGTCAAAAAACTGAGGCTCAATCTCAGCTCTGACATTTATTAGCAATGTGACTTAAGGCAAGTCATTTTCATCTGCAAAATGGGGATGATAAAATTTGAACGGCTTAGCTCATAGGGTTATTAGAAAAGCATTTCATAAACCTTAGACCAATAAATAAATGTGAGTTATTACTAGTATTAAGATAGTAGCAAAGTATTGGCTATTGGAACAAAAGAGGATATTAAGTGTTAAAAATTAACACTCCCCTAAAATCCTTGAAAATCCCTATGCTACATGGCCCAGAAGAGTTCATTCTACTAAAAAAAAAAAAAAAGAAGCAGCAACTTGCATATGGCCTATTATCTGCTTTGTATTACTTGATAAGTGTTAATTGTATAGTTGGTTTGAAGAGATTCAAAGTAGACCAATAAGAACTTTGGTATCACATGTAACAAGATCATGTAAGAATATCTGAATGCTTGATTAACTGAAACTTTCCCCTTGTTGTGTAATTATATGGTTCTTCTTTGGTAATATGTCAGGCATTTTCTTAGTAGTAAACTGATAAAGAAAAATAATATTTAAAAGAAAGTAATTGCTACATCCTCCATTGCATTTCTTTGAAAAATTCAAGTATGGTTACCTGCAGGGTTAGCAGTTCAACCAATGATTCAGCAGAACCATTTTCCTTTAAGAAAAATGCATTTGCAAAGCATCTTTAGGCCAAAGTACGGGAGTAGGTAACATCTCTGACAGCTGGTTTTGGTTGTTGCCAAGCCTCAGTATTCCACAGCGGTCACAAGGGAAGGAAATAAGCTAGAATTGTAGTAAACGAAACCACTTGTCTGCTTTCTGGATTCACTTTCTTGTGGTCACAGATCTCTAAAAACTGGGATCCTGAGCTCTGTAATTACAACGTCCACATTTAAAAGGAGGGAAAGAGAATAACAAAAATATGGGCTCCAAGGAAGTTTTTTCTCCTGATGAATACTTAGTGAGAAGGGGCAGGAGAGGCAGAAGAAGTTGGAGTTAAAAATAAAAGCAAAAGCATTCTGGCAAGCTGAGAAATAAAACTCAATGAAATAGTGCTCTTTTAATATTTTCCTGCATGCAGATTCTACGAAACTACTGACTTGAAGCTTTTATATTATATTTTTATAGTGTTATGGGTATGGGATAACAAGAATTATTTTGTAGTGTCAACACCTAGATTGTACTTTTTAAAATTTTTTGCCCTAAGAGTATAGACCAGGAACTAGTTAAAAATCATCTGAAAATTGAATTATGCAACTGAAGACTAACTTAAGCCAAGTCTTCTGTCTATGTTCATTTCCAAAGCTAAAAGTCATTATGGAACCTGGCTTATGAGATGCAAAAGTAGCCAGTTTCAAATTAAATTTGCTTTGGTTCAATCATTGCAGTGCCAAAAACAGAATTTATGTGGTAACTCACAGAATCCTACTTTCAAATTACTCTGTTCCACAATATGACTCTGAATCAGTGAGTACCCCAGCAGCTTTGATCTAGGCATTAGTTGGACTCTCCTCCTCTCAATTAAAGCATGTGTTCATGTAGCTATAATCAAATCCTCCAAAAAATTGAAAGACTCCCCTGAGAATCATCCATCAAAATCTTGCTGAGTCCATCTCCAGCACTAAAGGGCTAGGTTTATAGTGACTACAGGCTGCTTTAACTCTACTCAATTGAAAGAACTCATAGTGTTTTCACAAGTGGGGCATCAATCTCCATAGACAGAACTTGGACAAACAAAACTGGTTTTTAGTTATACTTTGGATAAGTATGCTCAATATTTTAAGGATATGTGATTTGACTGATGTGGATATTCCCCCTTTGCTAATACCAACTGCAATCCATACAGTTTAGTAGTTCATCTTTGAGAACTCTTATAGGCAAAAATTTCATCACAGTGTGACCAACCTCATGATGAACCTCTTTGAACTTGGCTTGTCTGACATTCATATGAGAGGCAACTTAAGTCCATCACTATTCCTCACCAGCTTGGTAAGACCTATCAGAGCTTGCACTCCAACTGCTGGCACAGCCTTCAAGAATCCAGAGGTGCTCCAACACAAGACTGAAGCAGAGAAGGACTTTGGTAGACAAAACTGTCACATCAGGCACAAACTCTTTCCAGATGATATAGAATAAATGCCACTTCCGCGCATAGTACAACAGATTCTGATAGAGTCTAAATGTTTATCTATTGTTGTCAATAAAATGGGCATAATTAACATAGTAGAAATAACTCAGCTTCAAGAGAGAATACTATAAAGACCATAAGGAAAATAAAAAGAAAGTGCTATGGAGTTCAGAGGAGAAACAAAAATAAAGAACACTTTATAAACCTGGAAGATAAAACAAGTTTGACCACAGATCAAATTCTAATCATTCCTTTATATAATAAATCATTCTTTTTTTTAATAAGGGAAGTGGTTGAAAGTGGTGCTTGAGAAGGTACATTTTTGACACATCTGAGATTCATGCAGAGAATTCTATACACAGATAAAAAATTAAGAGTTAACTACCTATCTATAGTTTTAAAAATTTTCTCCAGAGATAAAATTTGGCGACATGTCATATTCTTATGATTCCTTTCAGGTAATGAATTGCTCATTTATTTTTAATAATTTAAAAACTAACACATTTTTATCTATAGCTCACTTATGGATCCATGAAAAGTTACACAAATAAAAGTTTTATGAGACCTGATTTCTAAAGCCTATCATCCTGCCTTGTGTGTAGAGATCAGTAAATTAAACCTTTTCAAAATATATATGAATGTTCAAAGGATATGTGATTTCTTCAATTTAGGGAACTCCATATGTGGAAATATCTTCAATAATTCGAAGTGCAACTAGTTTATAACTTATTAGATAATTCCTAGGGAGTTAAACAAGATAGGGCAATTATGGTAATATATTCTATTATATTAATTTTAAAGACAAACTCCCATTTCCCAGCACCGCCCCCCCCCAACCCCAATCATCTTTGTTAAGTAGCAGCCTCATCAGAAAGCTGACTATTTTGTTCTATCATGCAGACATCCTAAGGAATTTCTTTGTTGCTATTTAAGATTGCTACGTATTCTCTTTCTCTTCTTTACTTCCCTGATTCTCCCCCCTCTCTCCCCCAAAAAACAATAAGGAAAGAAAAGATTCTCTATAGAAAGTGAAACCTAAAGTAGAAGGATCTCAGGTGTTAGAGGGAGAATTTGAATTAAGGACTGCCAGACTCTCAGTCTACCACCCTATTTATTATACCATGTTACCTCTGCCTCTCAGAGCATATAAGTAAAGAAAAATAATTGCAGAGGTAACGCTAGAAGTGGGTTTCTTAAATTTTTTTCACTTGAGACTCCCTGTCAGTGCTTCTTAAAAAACAACTACTAACAGAAAAAAGGAGTTCGCTTATTCATATTCTACAAGCCAATGATGCAATTGCTGTGTATTTTTTCATCCAAGAAAGCCAAAGATAAAGAAAAAATGTTCCCATGTATACGCACATATTTATATCAATACTTTTTGTGGGAGCAAAAAACTGGAAACAAGGTGAGTGCCCACTGAGGACTGGTGAAACAAATTGTGGTATATGAATGTGACAGAATATTAAGTACAATGAAACTTAAGAATATAAGAATTCAAAGAAACTTGACAAGACTTATGTGATCCGACACAGCAAAGAAAGTAAAGCTAAGAGAACAGTATATACAATTGTCATGACAGTGTAAAGGAAAAGAAGACCAAAAGATATAAGAATTCAGATCAACGCATTAATCATCTTAACTCCAAAGGACTACTGAAGAGATGTATACCTTCTTTATTTTGGTAGACTTGTCACAAACTACAGGTACACAGTGAAGTACATGCTATTAGGAGATCAAATGTGTTGGTCTGTCTTGCTAAAATGTCCTTCTTTTCTTGTAAGAGAAGATTAGAGATGGAGAAACTGGGAAGTGACAGTGATATGAACTTTGTTAAAAAGGCAACTGGATCACTGAAATTCACAGCTTGAGAGAGTTCACTAACAGAGTTATGAAACAACACTAAACACCAATGAAAATACGAAAGGTAAAAAGTGATTGCTAAAATGAATTCGATTATAGGAAAATCACATTATTCGTTTTCTATGTAACAACTATTCTCTATGCTAAACCATTTTAGGAGGTAATAACATAAACTGAACAAAATTACAACATCCATGGACTCTAGGTACCTAAAAGAATTTGATCAAGCTGCTAAATATTTACTGCTGATATTAACTTCTCATGATTCAGTCAGAATTTCGATTTACTGTGCAATAGTATTTACTGCTTACTTATAAAAGGATTATTATTATGAATAATTTAAATCACTCTCCAGCTGGAAAATGGAAGTATCAATATGACTTTTTCTTGGAATCTTGTACTAGTAAAAATTTATCTCTATAGAGTATTTTATTACTATTATTTGCTTTTAAAAAATAAAGGTAAAACATATTTGCAAGATAGAGACAACTATCTAGAAACTGCAGTAGGCTAAATTAAATAAGATAGTCAATGCTGCCCAGGATTTTTTATGGGAAAAAAATATTCTCACAGAAATTCTTAAATAAAAGCTAAGCAACACTTATCCCCTTTAAAGTTTAACAATCATCAGTTCAAGTATGTCTAAAATATCAACATAGAAGCAAAGCATTAAATAATGTATTTATGGCATAAGTCATCACTAAACTTAATTTCCATAACTTAAATGTGTTTTTCATTACCATCATTAGTCAACAATTGTATTGCAAAGCACAATGTCACATGGTATTAATCTTTGCTTCATTACTATGTCATATCAACAAGTCACTTTTGCTCATAGCATTCTTTGAAACTGATACTCTGTTCTTTCTGAGTAGGAAGTGCCAAAAGCAGCTTCCTCTACAGGAAGGACGACCCCCTGAGATCCCTCTACTTTGGGTTTAAGTTTCTAGAGATAATCTTTTTTCTTCTTTTTTTTTGGGGGGGGGGGACAGAATCAGAGAAGTAAAGAAGAGAAAGGGAAGGTTGTATAGTGATCTTAAACAGCAACAAAATTCCTTAGGATCCTTGCCAAAGTAAAGCACAGATAATAGAATAAAATAGTGAGCTTTCTGGTGAAGCTGCTACTTAACAAAGATAACTGGGAGTAAAGGGGGTAGTACTGCTGAGAAACTGAAGTTTGTTTTTTAAATTAAAATAAGCCAGGGCTAAATAGGTTGTACTTTAAGATAATTTAAAGGACTAAAACTATGGTAGCAATTATATTACAGGCTAGGGATCTTAGACTATTTCATCAGAAAGATGAAAATTAAATGAATGTTGAACAAACCTTTTATAAATCAACAAAGTATGAATTACTAAACTGATAAATATTGGCTAATGGAGACTATCCATCAAGTGCCAAATGTATGTGTAGTAATGAATAAGTGTAATAACCATAATGCAGTAATATACAAATCAAGTAGTTAACCTTGAGGCTATATGCAGAGAAGGATGGCAATATGTCTGCTGGGAACCAGAACACCATGAAATACTGAACTAGATCAGGTAAAGTTCATGACTTCTACTCTGGAGTGCAAACCTCGAAGTCACCACAATTACTGGCACCATTATCACTCAATGAGTCTGCAATGGTTGTCCCCAAATTAACTCTCAAGTTTCCTCCTGGAACCTCCTCCAAGATTCATCACAGAAATCCCCACAACCAGGAACAGCAGGCTCTGAGAAGAAGTCTAACTGAGCTAAGACTATAAGTATTTTGAGTTTTGTGACTTAAAGGCCACATCTGTAATCATTAATTCAAACATTTAGGAATAATCTACTACATCCTAGATGATGGAGGCATAAAGACAAAAAGTGAGCCAATTCAGAAGGATAAGTCACGTATACAAATAACTGCTCAGAATATGTTTAAGTATAAAATACAGGAAAATTTTAAAAAAGATTGGCCTGAGAGGTTTTTTTTTTTTAAAAAGGGGGGTGGGGTTGCTTCTAGTCAGCAGAATCAGGAAAAGCAGCATCACAGAGAAAATGGCATCCAAGCTGAACCCTGAGGAAAAGTTAAGAATGTTAATAGGCAGAGAATGGAATTTGAAGGCAGATATTCTAGAAATGGAAGGACAAGTTATACACAAAGACATGGGATAGGGAGGATAAGATCTAGAAACCAATTTGCTTAAAGAAGAATGCATGTGAAGAGGAATACTACAAAATAAGGCTAGGATTGTAAGGTAGTGAAGGCAGATTGTGAAAGCCATTGAATCCATGGATAAAGTGTTAATACACAATTTGACAGAAAATGAGAATCAACTAAAGGGTTTTAAGCAGGTCAATAACTTGGAGCATTTCTAATAAAAATGATTTTTGAAGTAGTGTCAAGGATAAATTGTTGAGGGGAGAGACTGAAGGCAGAGTATCATGTAAAAGTCTATCATATACCATTAGAGGACTGACAAAAAAAAATACTCACTGGACAGAGAGATCATGGACTAATATGCATAATAATACATATGTTTTTAGACATGACCAGTGTGTGAATTTGTTTTCCTTGACTGTACATATGTGATAGGAGTTCTGTCTTTTATTTTTTCAGTAGGTAGGGGAAAGTGAGAGGAAGAAAAAGATGCTTAATAATTGAAAAAACGATGTTTAAAAAAATAGTGATGATAAAGACTATAGTGCAAGAAAAAGGTTTTTTTAAGGACCAAAATTAGGATGATGGAAGTGAGAAAAGCAAGAGAAAAAGAAAACAAATGTTAGAAATAATTTGGAGGTAGAACAGACAGGACCTGGCAACTGACTGAATGTGGGGAATGAAGAAGAAAGAAGAATCAAGAATGGCTCCATGAAACACAAGCCTAACAATCCTAACCTTAAATGTGAATGGAATAAGCAATCCAGTAAAATGAGTGGCAGAATACATAAGAAAATACAAACCAATAATTTATTACAATCAAGAAACATGTCCAAAAATAAAGAAAACGATATATACAACTACAATAATGTAAATGGAAAGAACAAAAGTAAAGAAGTAAATTGAAGACTACAATTATAATGAACAAACTTGTCCACAGCAAAATTGTACCTATTTTCCTTCACTGGAAAGATGGAAGACTGTGGTGTGGAATACTGCATACACTGTCAAACAAAGGTGACATAAGTCAATCAACAAATAACTATTATGTGCAGGTACTGTACTAAGCATTAAATAAAGGCAAAAAAGCAGGACAGCTAGGTAGCATGGAGGATACAGTGCTGGACCTAGAGTCAGGAAGACCTAAGTTCACATCCAGGCTCAGACATTTATTAGCTGTGTGAACCTGGGCAAGTCACTTAACCTGTTTCTTCATCTGTAAAAAGTTGGGATAATAATTGTACCAACCTCCCAGGATTGTTGTGAGGATCAAATGAAATATTTTTAAAGTACTTAGCAGAGCAGCCACTACATAAATATTGGTCATCCCATGATAACTAAAATGTTGGGAGCAGAGCATCCTAGGCAGGGGAGTCAGCAAGTACAAAGGCACTAGAGACAGGAGATGAAGGGTTGTATTCAGTAAATTTTAAGAAGGTCAATGGGGCTGTATTATAGAGCAAAATGGAAGAGGGCAAAGTATGAGAAAACTGGAAAAGGCAGGAAGGAGCCAGGTTAGAAAAAGCTTTAAAGGATAAAAGAGGAGTTCATATCAAATCTTGGAAAAAAAAATGGGAGCAACTGGCACTTACTAAGCATAAACATGTTTAGTTGAATAGCTATTTTTATTTTTTAATCTTTTTTACAAAAATTGGCTTGTAGGGAATAAGAAGATGGAGAATATATTTTAAATTAATATAATTTCTAAATAAAAGGCATCAATAAAAATTAGATAAATTTTTTAAAATATTTTTAAACAAAAAAGAATGACTCCAAGTTTTCAAACTTGAAAGACTGGGAGAATGGTGATATCATCAAAATAAATGAGGAAGTTAGAACATAGAATAATTTTGTCAGAAGGAGTAAACAAAACAATAACCTATATACATATACATATAGTTTGGTCAGCTGTATGTCCTGACAAATTTAGGGATAATATTGTAATACATGTTATAAACTAAAGGGCAGTATGATATAATGGAAAACATTAAATTGAAAGAGGCAAATGCTTTCACTGCTTTCCACCTCAGTTTCTTCGATTGTAAAATGAGTAAGTTCAAAGTCTTATCCAGCTCTAACATTTTAGGAATTCATGATACCTACAGTCTCTTATGATTTTATTTTCTGGGATAGGATGTAAATGATTCTATCAAATTGCAGGGATTTTTACCACATAGTTAAGCTCCAAAATTATGAATAAGTAACATTTCAAATTTTTGTTTCTAAATCAAATTGTTTGGAATGCAGAACGCATTTCTCATAGAAACAATGCTCCACATAGTGGCTGAATTGCTAAACCAGGCCACAAAAGCCTAGTAACCCAAAAGATGCCAAAAACATTTAACTATAGGCTATCTCTGCCTGTAGAAATCATACCAATCTTCCTCTTAAGTCTTCCCAGATCAATCTACTCATAAGCTGACCTATGCCCTCTCCTACAAACTTTCATACTATAATATCTGTAGTATTCATAAACATATTTGTGGTCTTATAGTTAATTATGTTCATATCTTCTATTCTCCTTATAAGACAGAATTTCATTAAAGTCAAAAACTGTCATGTTTATCTCTCTATCCCTCCAGCTGTACCTAAAACTGTTCTACAGTCTATTTGCTAGAAGGCACCAGACTATGACAAAATGCCTAGATAAGTCAAATAAATTTTAAAATTTAAAAGCCACAAAAACCTCTCATTACAAATCTATGGAATAAGGAAGATGGACTAAATCATCTCTAAAGTCCATTCTACCACTATCATTCTGTGATTCTTTGTACACTGTGAGCCTTCACCCCACATTTACCCGTCCCCTCCAAATAGGACACAACACCAAGGGTAATATTTGCAGCATGACAGTAAGTCAACAAGACATTTACCCCAATCTCCTATAAAGTCAGGGGAAAGAAGAGGAAGGTAACCCACTGTTGACTCCATGTTCTTATTCACTAACCATAGGTCAGAGCTTGGACTTCAATCTGTGGAAAATCTTGAATTATCAAAGTTTTTCTATCTACAAAACAGAAAGGACATTATATTATTTTACTACCTTCTAAAATGATTTTGATGGGTGAATTAGATCTGTCATTACTATCTTATTTTTTGCCAACACAGGGGTTTTTTTAAAGTACTTTTCAAGGTCTTTATACCAATGATACATTATAGCTTTTTAGCTCAAAATCAATCCCCAATGCAATTCTGTTGTTGTTTTTGGGGGGTGGGAGGGGAAGTTTTTTTTTAAGAAAGAAATATCAAAATTAGCTATTAATACTACCCTTTCCCATGCTTATATAGTCTCCTACTTTTCTTTTTTCTTTTCCCTCACTTAAAATCAGGCCTCATCTTGCTAATTCAAGATAATTGTGCAATGTTTAACTAATGCAATGTCACAATCTCTTTTAACCCAGCAGAATCAATACTACTTTGCTGTTTTGCTGCTGTATTTACCTTCCTGATCAAGAAAAAAGTTCAAGACAAATCTACTAGGTTACACTAGGTAGAAGCTTCATGGATTCTTATACTTGTTCTGAAAAAAAAATCACTTCAGATCTTGGCCCCACTGCAGTCAAGCATGAAAAGAAAATATTAGTTCAATACTAGAAGTCTAATGCCATAATTACAACATATCTCTGACTATCCCCTGATCTAATTCTTCTTCCTTCTCTAGGCAGTCTCTCTTTCTTCCATCCTCCCTACCCTCCTGGCAGGCACAATATTTATGCCCCCTAGGGTCTTGGAAAAACAGCCAGACTGGCCTTCCAAGCAAAAGAACAGAGTTCAGTTAGGGAGAGGAAAGCAAAGGGTTGCTCTGCACCAATCCCAGCACTCGGATCCACTGAGACAATAAATAGCTCAGCTACTGAAAAGTAGAGGCATGCTTGAGGGCCAATCCAAACTCTCCACCTTTAGAACTGAATATCTTTTCCATGGAAATTTTATCTGGCAGCTTCTTTTTGTCTAGGGGGTGCACATCATCGTAAGGAAACAAATTCAATTCTTCCAAACAAGTTCTTGGGTTTCTCTTACTGCTGCCAAGCAGTCCCTTTCCCACTAATTTCAGATCGCCCCTTGCCATTCCTCCAGACAACCATGTCCTTGCCTCTGGAAGATAAGAAGATAACAGATGCAATTTGGGATGAGGAAAAGAAAGAAAAAGAAAAGGAGAGTTTTTCTGGTTTCTCCAAAAACAATCATGAGAAAGGAAAAAACCAGTGCCAACCTTTAGTTGCAAAATAATCATTGCACATCTTGTTGACATCTAGTCACTCACTGCTGTTTTTCCTGTAACTATTCCACACTCTATTTGCTAGAAGGCACCAGACTATGAGTAAAGA
>JAQQSZ010012185.1:0-12073 GCA_028646595.1 Phalanger gymnotis | reverse complement strand
GAAGGTCACTTAGGATTTTGCTTCTCATCATCTGGCTTCCAGTAAACCCCAGCTTGGATTCCGGCTCCTGGACTTCTGGCGGTTCTTTCTCCTGACCTTTCAAAGCTCACAAGTTCATAGTTATCCCTAATACTCTGCCTAAAAGCAGGTAGGAACAGACAGAAAAGGTTCTGAAACAATAGTATGGCCATGTGCTCTCGGCCACATGTCGGTTTCATTAAGAGAAGGTACAAAGGTGCTCCTGGAGGAGCTCCTGGAAGCTTCATCTTCCTCATCAAACACCAGCCAGGCAGGAAAAAGAGAGATCCAGAAATTTGTTCTGGATGTTTGGTGTCTTTTGAATGTGCAACAGCTACAGCTCCATGGCCTATCAAAAAGGTAGCTCTTCACCATGGATTAGAGGACCAGAACCATTTACAAAACATCTTGGCATACTCCAAATTGGAGAGCAGGACCTTTTCACTACATATTATCACGTTCTTTTCTGGAAGGCTCATCATCATGTGTTTATCAGCCTGACACTTTCTGGGAGTCAGCTCTCTCTCTGTTCTTCCACATGGGTATTACATCAGCCATGAGCTGTGAGCTGTGTATGCTCACCAACCCCCCATTATTCAAAAATCTGCACATGGGCTATAGCAACATGGAGTTTTTGTTTGTTTGTTTTTAGGTGAAGTGATCCTGGGTTTACTGAGTACACTCAGTGTGCTGGAACAGCTAAGGCAGGGCCTCGGTCCTCATGGAAGTTTGATAAAGACACGGTAAAACGAAAATTTGCAGCAGAAAGTCAGAGGAATCACTGAGGGCTACAAATGTCAGAGAAGCCTCTCTGCAGAAGGTGAGATTCAAGCTTATCTCTGAGGCTAAAAAGGATTTGGATGAGCAGAGAAAAAGAGCACGATGTCACAAGTTGGTAAGAAGTTATATTTCAAAGGCTTGGAGGCAAGAATTAACAGGGGTTTTGCCTGGGGTGGTGAAAAATCTAGTCCACAAATGGAGTAGAGGCCATGATATGCCAGAGAGTAATGGAAAATCAGATTAAATAAAGATGAAGGACCTGGAATATGGAGTTTGAAAAGTTAAGATTACTGATCCACTATTGGTGGCGTTTGAAAAACTATAAAGAGCAGGAAAGGTACTACAGAAATAGAAAATGCTTCAATTTATATGAAAAGGTAGAAAGTATACTTCATCAAAGTACAAAAGGCTTGATTTTGACTCTTGGTAAAATTCTAAAATATGCTATCAAAGGGAAGTTTTGTAGGTACTTGAAAAGGAAAGTGGTTATCATTGAGAACCAACAGAGCCTCATTGAGAACAGGTCGTAGCAAACCAACTTCATTCCCTTTTTTTCCAAGGTTATTTAAATTGGTTACTAAGCTGGCCACTCAGGGGAATTTGTAGATACGATGATGATGATGATGGTGGTGGTGGTGGTGGTGGTTGCGGTGGGGTGGTAGTGATGGTAGTGGTAGTGGTGGTGATGATGATGAAATCTAGCATTTATATAGAATTTGAAGACTTGCAAAGTACTTTACATGTTAACTCATTTGATCCTCACAACAACCCTGTGAGGTAGGTTCTATTATTAGGCTCATTTTACAGAAGAACGAACAGATGCAAAGAAGTTAAGTGACTTATCCAGGGTCATAAAACTAGAAAGTATTTGAGGCAGGATTGAAATGCAGATTGTTATTCCTTGATTCCAAGACCCATGCTCCATCTACTGTGCCACCTACCTGTTGAAAATGTCACCTAGGAAATGGGATCTCAGTCAGAAATCTGACAAATAATCTATTGCTCTCCTTATGAACAAGATTGGCAGATATGGTCTAGATGACATCACAACAAGATATATTTAGTGCTAGCTGAAGGACTGGACCCAAAGAATAGTGATGAAGGATGGATCAACTTCAAACTGAAGGATCTAGTTGAATCTCCCTTTGGCTTTGCTCTACTCAGAAATGCTATTAGTTACAAAGATGGAGTCATTATATATATTCTGTCATAACAGGATTGGAGTCAGGAAGACCTCTATTGAAATCTGACCTCTGACTTATAAGCTGCATGACCCTGGACAAATCATTTAGCCAATTCAACCTCAAGTAACTACCTAGGACTTATTTATTGACAGGATGCCTTATTGAAAGGAGTTAGTTCCTGCACCAAGTTCCCCAAACTGACAAAATCACAGATCCTGCAAGTCGAAAGAATTGGAGGTGTTTAGCTTGGATAAAACTCAGCTGACTTCAAGTATTTGAAAGGCTATCATGTGGAAGAAGGATTATATTTATTCTGCTTGAACCCAGAGAACAAAATTAGAAGCAATCATTGGAAGTTGCAAAGAGGAGGGTTTAGTTCATTGTGAAACTTAAAAATTATTAGAGCTGTCCAAAATTGGAATAGGTTTTCTCAACACTCAGCAAGTTCCACATCATTGAAGGTCTTCAGGAAGAAGGAAAGGGATTACTTGGCATGGATGTTATGGAGGAGACACTTATTGCTGCCCACGTACAGGTTAACAGCTTCATATATTTTGAGCTCAAAAGATATTTAAAAGCTATTTGGTCTAACCCTCTCCTTTGTCCAGATGAGGAAACTGAGGCTCAGAGAGGTTGGGCTTCATAAGTAGTGAGGGGTTGAGCTATGAATTGAACCCAGATCTTCTGATTCAAAATTCCTGATGATCTATTTCTTTCCAACTCAGAGATTTTGTCGATTTTATGATTTAGACTTAATGAAGTGGGTAACCAGGGACCCATTGTAGGTTCCTGACTAGAAAAGTAACATAATGAAAGTATTATTTTAGAAATATTAATCTGACAGTAAAATGCAGCATAGTGAGGAAGAAAGAGACTAGAGTATTAGCTCTTCCCTACTTTAGTTTTTAGGCCGGCAAAGAATGGTAGCCATGCTCTTCCATATCATACCCTTTCACACCCGAGAAGCCGGAACAATGCTCTTTGGAAACTCAAGAAAAGTTGAACACTGAGCAGCCACATGGCTTGCCGCATATGTCTTTATTACACACACACACGTACACACACACACACACACACACACATACACACACACACACAGAGCTAAAGTGACCTCCATTCAAAAGTAAAAAACGTAACCAGAGGGGGAAAGGAGTGTTTACAAAATATCACAGCAGCAATCTGAAAGGATGGAACTGGACAGAATCTTGCCCTTTGGACAGTACACATTGTGTTCCGCTCAACCAGACACTTACAAGATTAAAAAGAAAAAGCTGCAGGATATTCAGCTATGCCTGAGCAAACACAGTGGTGAGAACGCGTTGTAAGAGGAAATTTCATTAGATGGTCTAAGTGTGTCACCTCTGCTCAGTACTGGGCCTTGGCAATCCTTCCGCTCTATTTGCTGGCATGAAAACTCATTATTTTAGATCAAAGAACACTGAAGGAAGACAATCATATGGATCCACTGTGTCACTCATTAAAATTAATTATTTTCCCAGTTCAGTTCTTCTTGTTTATTGTTTAGTCCAATGAGAGAACCAGGACTTATAGAGCCCAGTTAGAGCCAAGGCCATTTCGAAATCAGATAAAATGTTTCAGGGTGGGAGGGAGCCCCAGGAGACTCACTGCTGGGAAGACGATGTGCCAAACTCAGACTTAAAAAAATAGAAGAAAAAAAGCTGCTTCATCAGGAATTTTCCTCTTTGGGATTCATTTTCGGACAGTTCTGCCAACCTATACAGATATCTTTTCCATATCTCATTTCCGAAAGCCCCCAGTTGAAAAGGATGAACTAGTTTTTAGTGTTACTTTAATAATTTTAATTAGTTCTCCAGTCAATAAAAATCCTCCAGATGTGAGTTTTCCTTCCCGTAAAGTGCCTGTAGGTGTCTCAATTGTTTTATTCCTTGTTATCCTCAAATACATATAAGTGACTTCTATGAACCTGGAGATTTATCATTGGTGAATGGATCTATTGATCACTGCCAATATGCTAACATGTCTGATTAATCTCACAAGAATGAAAACAAATGGAAAACCTGACAGTGCAGCTCAGTGTCATATCCCTTAGAATTCTTATCTGTTAATAAAAAGGTAGAATGGAGTCTTTGTACCAAAGGCAAAAATACTGTGTCTATAGGTTTTTAAAAGGTACAAAGAATATTAAAATTATTAATATTCCTTGCTTCTGACTGCCTCTGACAGAAATAGGAAAGGATTCAGGGTTGTTTTGTTTTTTCCTTAATGCACAATACTGCACCATTGTCTGGGTGAATTATAGAGAAATATGCTGAAAAGCTTGTGTTTCCCATTTTTTATTACAAGCTTTTTATGCATGGAAGTAGAGCTGCTATTCATCTGTCCTTTTAAAAAATAATGATGGTGAAGGCTTCCTACCACAGTTAGCATGAGGGTCTGGGGGATGCAGCTGTCATTTGTGAAGTCCTTTGGGTACAGCAAATCAGGACAAGGGGACTAAGCCCAGGTGGTAAGTCAGCCAGGGTAGTAGACAGTAAGAAGCAATGACTTGGACAGTAGGCACTAAAAAGGATTTAAGTCTCTTATACAGGATGTGATTATAACTGAAACTGTTTTCTTGTGACTTATAGAAACCAATCATTACTTCATAGTCAGCTGTGTCTACCACATTTGCCAGGTACATGTTCATAGGTCAACAACTTAACCTTCACAGACCTGTTTTTTCATTTATAAATGAGGCTTTTAGGCTTTATGGCCTCTCAGGTCCCTTTTAGCTCTAGAGCTATAATCTTGTGATACACATATTCTATGTATCTCATTGTCAAGAAGTCCCATTCTGGCAATGCAACAGGCTTCTGGTAACCTCCTGGAATAGGAACATGGCTCAGTGGAATGAATACTACCGTATTTGGAGTCAGAGGATCTGAGGTCAAATCCTACTTCTATCATTTACTATTACCTCTGACTTTGAAAAAGTAATTTTTCCCTTCTCAGTTTCGTCATCTATAAAATGGTGGTCCAGGGAATGGAATTTTCTAAATAGAGTCTGTTTAAGAGACTAATGGATCCTGGTTCTACCACTTAACTTGTTCTGCAACCTTAGGCGAGACTGTCAGTTGAGGATAGTTTAGTTAGTTAAGTTGTTAAGAAAGTCGGTTTTTTTTTTCAAATAGACATTTGGCAATTTGGTACAGTAATTACATTTTATACAAAAACAAAAGTATATTTTATATAAACTATAGACAAATATTTTACATTTTAAAAATATAAGTCAGTGACATACTCTCCCATCAGTATATACAGATTCCAGGAGAAAGTGGATTCAAGCTTAGAGAGTATGTGTAGGGGCAGCTAGGTGGTGCAGTGAATAGAGCACCATCCCTGGAGTCAAAAGGACCTGAGTTCAAATCTGGCTTCAGACACTTGACACACTTACTAGCTGTGTGACCTTGGGCAAGTCACTTACCCCAATTACCCTGCCTGCCCCCCTCCAAAAAACAAAAAGAGAGAGTATATGTAGCAAAGGGGCACTGAAAATCCTTTTCTTCCATTCCTGGCATTCTCAAGAAGTTCCCCATAAGCATGGTGAATCTACCTCTTATCCTCCCCCTTTCTCCACCTTGGGTGGCTTAGAACCACATCTGTAGATTTAGTCCTGCCCAAGTTGATATAAGGACCCATAGATACCATGATCCCCAAAAAGCTAAACATCGATTAACCATTGCCTCTTATTCCTCTCTACGCTTGTATTCTAGTAATACAATCTTATGACCCAGGACTACTAATCTGTCTTGTTCATTGTGACCAAGCTATTCACCCTATGTACCATGACTGGTGCTCCATCTTTTTCTCCTGTAACTGAGTCCCTTTAAAAAAAATTCTATCCAAAATCTCAGTTTGTCTGTGATTGTGGCCCTATTTCCTAAACCAAAGTCTTATTGGTATAGCCGAGTCAGGAGAGGATACAACTAGCCAATGATTACACCAGCGCATCAGTACTAGGTGAGAGGAGGAAGCATAAGCAGCCACTAAAAATCACCAGACAGCTTTAAGGAGACAAGTAGAGTCAGAGAAACAATCAGAATTCCTGTGACCTCTGAACTCCTTGATTCTTGCCTCCTATGACCTACTGGCCCAAATCCATTCCGCTACCTCTACTATTCCACTTTTGCCTAGACCCCTAAAAACCTGGCACTCCAAATAAATTCTGGTGTTGACCTAGCCTGATATTTTGATTAACTTATCACATCTTCTCCAGTAAAGGATTTTCTCTAGCTTTTCCTAATGAACTGTCATATGTTCAACTCCCTCTGGGCAGGATTTGTCATTCCTCCTACAGGACGAATGTTCCAAGTTTATTCCAAGTCCCAGGTCTGGTGTCTTCCCTGCTTTATATTTCTCTCACTGCCCAGACATCTATTTCTTGCCTGCTGCTGTATTCCTTTCTGATACATCTTTGCCTCTTTGAGGGGTTTTGTAGTTGAGCATTGTTGAGAGTCATTGGCCAGGCCAAGGATGAACAGGAGAGATTTCCTAGAGGACAGATTGCCTCTCCCTTGTCCTGACTGCCCATAACATTGAGTAGTTCCCATGAAAGGCATCCACGGTACGATGAAGGTGAAGGCTACCTTATCCCAGTGATGGGATCCCATCTTTCCCATACCCTAGATGAGTTCTTCCTTAGCCTGGCCTTTCCCATGACTTGCTTCATGGTCTCTTCCCAACTTCCTTTGCCATCCCATTCACCCCAGGGGCCACACTTCCTAGTTGTAGCTCTTACTAGACCTTAGGTATTCTCCTTTCTGTATGAGTCCACTTTATACTACACTTGACTGCCCCCAAATGTTGAATCCTTAATATGAGAAGTAAGCACATATGAAGAGGAAAAGCATTTGGGTGCTTTCTGTTTTTCAGATTAAAGAAGAGAATTTAAAAGCTAGTTTTCCCTCAGATGAGAAACAGGTAAAACTTGTTTCTTTGTGTCTTTTCAAGTTTGAGAACATAATTTTATTCTTTCCAAATATGCTTATGCTTGTCTGTAGGTTGTTTTAGACTGAACTTCTATGGCAAGCAGTTTAGAGTGTTTAGTGTGTATTTTATGCCCTGAGGAGCTCAGCCGGTCACTTTGGTTAAAAAGGTAGAGGAAGAAAAGGACATGGAGCCAATATTTGATATCCCATGTCTTCTCTAATTAAGAACATCAGAAAGCAGAATACATTTAGCATATGTTCTGGAACAGGAATCAAACAAGGTAGGACCCATCATAGACAATGTGTAACAGGATATCTCCAGATATCCACGAGAGATAGCAAAAGAGAACACTGTTGTATGATTACACTCATTAAATCGAGTGCAAGGGCATTTGGGAAGCGACGTACTTCCTGCTTTGCCATGGAGTACTAGGCACAACTTCAAATGAATGTAATCTACCACCAGGTGCATAGTGGTTTTGGGCTATGACCTTGTGGTCTGAATGGATAGGCTTTCCACGGCTGTAAATAACTAAGAGAGTAGATACAGGAGGTCAGTATGCCTCTTATGGTTACTAAATGATATCCCAAAATATTATTTTATGTAACAAGTACATCTTCCCTACTGTAATTATAATGCACATTATAGTACCAGTCCTTGTGCTAATAGTATACTATAAGGAATACAAAAATAATGTGCTATATTAAAGCAGATGAATGAATATTAGCATATCACTAAGTACTTATAGCAGTGGTTCTCCAAGTATGATCCAGAAAACCGCTGACATATTCTAGCATAACAGAAGAGGTGGTGAGGATTAATGTGCAGTTATCGAGTCAAGAAGATCTAGGTTCAAGTCCTGCTCCTTAATGATTTTATGACCTTGGCCAAGTCACTGTCTAAGACCAATGATCTACATTGGCAGAGAGTCTCCTCATCAAAATTCTGTATACACAGGTCCAAAAAAAAAAGAATTTAAAGAAAGAATTAAAGAAATGTACTTCAAAGTACTTTCGTACAATGAGGTATCTTTCTCACTAACTGTTAATTATATTTTAATCACTGCTCAATCTCCCTCCTTCCTCCTCCATTTTTTTCCTTCTAGACTTAAGCAGAATAGCATTCTAATTCATCGTGAACTTTTTTTTTACACTCAGAAGCCTTCAAGGGAATACAGGAAAGATAACTTTGTCTCTGGTGCTTCACCTTTTGACAGCTGAGCACACAAACCCCCTGCAGGCACCTTATATTTAGTCTTCCTTTTCTCTCTCCCACAAATCTAGCAGAGAGAAGGCATTTCAACGTCCTCTTTATTTTCTGAGTTAACCCTATGACTCTCTAGACTCTTCCTTACCTTTTAGTGAAAACAAAGAGAAAAATAAAATCACACCACAGTGCAAAGCTGGAAGTCTGTGTGAAATTTCATGTTTATTTTTCTCCTAGTTAGTATTTTCTGTGAGTTTTATCATTTCTAACACATTATTGCTGTTGGTGTCAGGGCTCAGCAATAGGTAAATAGGAAGGAAGGAAAGGAAGGAGGAAGGAAGGAAGAGAAGAAGGAAGGAAAGAAAGAAAGAAGAAAGAAAGGAAGGAAGGGAGGGAGGGAGGGAGGAAGGGAGGAAGGAAGAGAGAAAGGAAGGGAGGGAAGAGGGAGGGAGGGAGGAAGAAAAGGAAAGGAAAGGAAAAAGGAAGGAAAGAAAAAAGGAAGGGAATTCTTATTAAGTACCTATTATGTGACTAAGACATTGGGCTAAGTGCTTCACAAATATTATCACACTTATCTTCACAACAAACAACGAGCCTGGGAGGTAGATGCTATTGTCATTCCCATTTTACAGTGGAGGAAAATGAGGCAGACATGGTCATATGGGTCTGAAGTCATATTTGAACTCAGGTCTTCCTGATTGCCATATCCTTTATTTAAAAGGAAGCTAAGCCAAGACTGTTCCAAAGGACTCATGACGAAAAAATGTTCTCCTTCTTCAAAGAGTGATGATGAATTGACGAACTCTCGAAATTGAAGCATAATTTCCCTACTTTATTTTTCTTGCTTTTTTTGGAAATATGGCTAATGTGGAAATATGTTTTACCTGATTTCACATGTATAATTGGTATCATATTGCTTTCCTTCCTGGTGGGTGGGGGAGGGGTGAAGAGGGAGGGAGATAATTTAGAACTTAAAATTTAAAAACAAAAGAATATTATAAATAAATAACAATTCTTTTTTAAAAGAGGATATTTTTAATAATAAAAAGAAACTTGGTGGCACAGAGAATAGGGCACTGAGCCAAGAGATAGGTTTGTTGTAAGGATCAAACAAGATGATATTTGTTAAAATTTTTTAAAAACACACTTAGCACAGGTGCCTGGCACATAGTAGGCAATATATAAATGTTTTTTCCCTTCCTCTTCCTTTCCCTTGTCCACTGTGCCACCCAGATGCCTCAGATAAGTCAATTTAACTGGCTGCTGGTTAGTCTAAACAGAGGTTGTAGGTACCTTCCAGCCCCGTGGGGGTTCAGCATGCTCTAAATACTAGGGCTTAATGTTGGATGGACAGGTCAGACCAGGGTTGGTGAAGACCTAGAATTAGATAGATGTGCTGCATGCAGTCCTACGCATAAACTGGGAAGATTTCATTAGTGAGAACTAGGAGGAAATCCAGGCAGGTGGTCAAAGCAAGAGACCCTTGTATGTGTGAGAACACACATGTAGTGATGGGAATAATTTTATTACCTTAATAAGATAATGGGAATAAGTTTGTCATCTTAGTATTACTAACTCCATTTTTCTTTAGGCCTCCATTTGTTTTGATTCAATGTTTTCCTATAGGTCATTTTTCAATAATAAAATAATCTGGTTTTGTGGTTTGATGAGGTAAACATGTATATTCTTAAACAACTGATAAATATATGTGGAGCCTCTGATAGGACAGACCATCATAGAAAAATATTATAAAGAACTTCACCAGTCATTTATGTAATAAACTACCAAACAAATTACGTAGTAAACAAATTTGGAATAGCCATAGCTAAAATCCATAAGCAATCCACCAGAAGCCCCAGCTTCCAGTTTGCTCTTCGGTCACACTAGGGCTGGCTCCTGCCTTCCAGGCACTGGAGATTTGAGCATCCTCGTGTTAGCTTGAGGTCAGTACTGGCTGTCAGAGGCTGGTGACCTCCTTAGAGAGAGACATGTGACCTCCGGCTGAGCAGAGAGCAAATCTTGTCATGAGCACCGGTCCGAAAGAATTACTTTGACCTTTAAGACTCAGGTGGGTGGTTCATTTTAGAAGGGAGTGTCGTTTGTATTGTTTGCACGTTTTGCCTAATAATATTTGATTGCATGCATTAAGAAGTATATGTCTAATGAGCGCTTCCCTCGCCCTAGTTAGCATATATGGTAAATGCCCTCCAAATGTGCTCCCTGAATTACAAAATGGAAAGACAAGGTAGTGACTGTAGACATTTATAAGCTGTGTGACTCTGCACAAGTCCCTTAACCTTTCTCAGCCTCAGTTTCCTCATCTGCAAATAAGGATAATACTAATACCAACATTATAGTTATTGTGAGAATCAAATGGTATAATTTATGTAAATCATTTTGCATACTTTAAAGCATTATATATTACTTTTGTTGTTATTTTCACCTTACCTGCTCACATTCTACAAGACAAATGTTATAAGGCTTTCCTCACAATAATATTATAACCTAGGTACACCGGCCTTAAAAGAGAGGGGCCCTGTCCACTAGGGGTGGGAGCTGGACCCCAATGGATTTACTGTAGATGTAGGGTCAATGGTAGGTATAGTGATGGAGAGCGGCAGCTTGGAGAATGATTTCCTATTTGAGCCCCAAATTCTCAACCATCTCAGCTCCCCAAAAAAATCTCCAGGAATTTTTGCACCACTACCATCACTACCCCCTTCTATGACAAACTCCCTCATGCTGAGGAGTCTCAGATGGATTACTAATGCTGTTGTTTTAAAAGATATTCAGGAAATCTTCTCCTGTTGGCATTAGGTATTGGAAACTGAGTGTCTGGAAAGAATCCCCACCCTAAGCAGTTATTCATTATCTATAGTTGTTTCACATCTAAACTGGCTCCCCTCTCCCATGTCAGTTGTCAAAAGGCCAGCTTGTAGGGGAATGCAGCTATAAATTTCTGAGCAAAATCTTTAGGGGAATTCCCCTCCCTTCCCCCTATGTGAATCACTATTTTGATTTAATAATGCCAAGGGATTACTTCTACAAAGTTTTGTTTCCAAGAAATCTTTTTTAGTGGATACTTGCACGTAAGCAGAAATTTTTGAAAAGTGTTAGAAATATTTTTAAAACTTCTTTTGAAATTAAGATGCTAAAAGAGCAAAAAAACTGTTTTGCTCTGAGTTCAGACCAAACAAGAAGAAGCCCTGACTATGTTAGACAAGGGATGTGGGAAATGGAAGAACAGTTTCCTTGGTGGCTGGCTGTTTTTACATCTGATGTCAGTAACTAAATAGCCTGTGACTAACTGTGTGTTAAGGCAAAATGGGCTCCTTAGCACTTGAGGAGTTTGGCTTTTGTTTACTTTTGTTTACTTTGAGTGAAAGTACTTTCAGCTGTTAAGTGCTAAGCCCCAGGCTCAAAGCCCTATCAGGTGTGAAACCTGTGTGGGTGTAGATTAATGACTTAAGAGGGGCCAACTCGGGAACCAATCTTCTCTGGTCTCTGGTCGTTGAGGTGGGGCTTGAGAACACCAGAGGCTGGGCTTTTTTAATTTAATCAGCTATGTATCCTAGAACATACATTGACCCATTATAGATTGTGATCCAATTATGTAGGAAACTAAAACATATCATTCTCAACAAAGCAAAACATATCATTCAGTGACATTCTCAAATATTTGTTTAGAATACAAACATGACCCACCCCTAGGTCACAGCAAGATAATCTCTTCAATCAATAATTTCCAAAATACTTGTTTTACAATTCAGATGTCCACCCCTAGATCTTTGTATCCATTGCATAAAAAAGGGGTGTCAATAATACCATAACAATAAAAACAATACAGCCAGGATAATACAAAATAAATACACAGACCAGTATCATCATTCATCCCCACTCGAACGATTGGGGCTCAAAATCTTGGGGTAAGGGGC
>JAQQSZ010012184.1:0-12073 GCA_028646595.1 Phalanger gymnotis | reverse complement strand
TTTTCCCCTTTTCCCCTCCTACTTCCTGTAGGACAAGTTAGTAAAGATCAAATACTGCTCTTCTCCCTCCCTTCTTTCCCTCTACTAAAATGTGTTTTTGTGCCTTTTCATTTGGTGTAATTTGCCCTTTTCCACTACCTCCTTACCTCCTCTCTCAAAGCCCTCCCTTTACATCTCTTAATTATGTTTTTTATCCTTATATCAGTTATTTTATACAGACATTCACAGTCTATTGTATCCCTTTCAATTGTCATAATAGCTACACTATTCTCAAGATTGACATATATATGTATACATATAAAACATACATAAGACGATGTAATTCTATATAAAGATGCAAATAATTTGCCGTTATTGATTAGTAAGATGTGTGGGGGTTTTCCCCCCTGTTTACCTTTCTATATCTCTCTTGAGTTTTGTATTTGGAAATCAAATTTTCCATTGAGTTCTGGCCTTTTCATCAGGAAGGTCTGGAATTCCCTTATTTCAATGAATGTCCATCTCCTTCCCTGAAAAATTATGCTTAATTTTGCTTGGTTGTAGTCCCAGCTCCTTTGCCCTTCAGACAAACCTGAAGTGGTTTGTCATTTCCTTCCCCAGCTCATTTTACAGATGAGGAAACTGAGACAGACATGGTAAAGTGACTTGCTCAGGGTCACACAGCTAGGAAGTATCTGAGGCTGGATTTAAACTCGAGAATATGAATCTCCTTGAGATTCTAGCCTGGCACTCTATTCACTGTGCCATCTAGCTATCCACAGATAGTCCTTGAATCTCTAGGAATCTCCATTTAAAAAACAAAATCCTCTCCCTCACCCCTTCAAGAGGGGAATTTTGGATCTTGAATCTATCCTGTGACTTTGACTGTGAACTCCCAGTGAGGAAATACTATCTACCAAAGCAAATTAGGACTTCTTCTGCAAGGTTTTGGAGTAGAGGTTCTTAACCCAAGATGTGAGAATTTCTTGTATTTTAATGTCATTGCTTTCCTTTGCAATCCTATGTAGTTTATTTTATGCATTTAAAAATCTTTTGTGAGAAGAGGTCTATAGGCACCAGACTGCCAAGGGGCATGTGGCAGAGAAAGGTTAAAAATTCTTTAAGAGATATTTCGTGTTGGAGTCAAGACTTGAACCTGGGTCTTTGTGACTCTGGACTAGGCTCCCTATCCATCACCAGTGGTGTCAAACTTAAATTGAAACAGATCCCTCCAGGCTGCATATTTACTTAGAAAAACACAAGTTAACATTATCTATGTTGTATTGTATTTTATTAATTTTGTTAAACGTTTCCCAATGACGTTTGAATCTGGATGCCGCTTCAAGTTTGAAACCTCTGTATCACATCATTTTGCCTCATCCTGAGAAGGCTAACAGGTCAAAAATATTCCCATTTCTTTTTATATATTGGGTTCCCCATTAGAATATAAGCTTCTTAAGGGTAGAGATGGCTTTCTTTTTGCTTCATATTCCCAGACTGTAGCACAGTGCCTGGCACAGAATAGGGGAGCTAGCTGGCACTGCAGAAGATAAAATGCCAGGCCTGGAGTCAGAAAGACCTGAGTTCAAATCTGACCTCAGATACTTACTAGCTGTGTGACCCTGGGTAAGTCATGTGATCCTATTTGCCTCAGTTTCCTCATCTGTAAAATGAGCTGGAGAAGGAAATGGCAAACCAGTCCAGTATCTTTACCAAGAAAATCCCAAATGGAGTCACAAAGAGTCTGACATGACTTAAAACTAGATAACAACTGGCATATAGTAAGCACTTAATAAATGCTTCTTCACTGACTATAAGGCTTTAAAATTTGCAAAACATTTTCCACACTAAAACTTCACATGGCAGATCCTATCAATGTTAGAGATGAAATTCTGAGAGTTGAAGTCACTCATCTGTGGTCACACAGTTCATAGTGTGAGGTGGCATTTGAACCCAAATCTCCTGCTCCAAAGGCAGTCCATATCCTCTTAAACCACATTTGTTGCTCCTAGACCCTGACCAGCAGGGCTTCCCTGTCCTGTTGGAGCAGGACCACCAGTAGTGCCTGCCAACTCTCCCTTTCCTCCTCCCCAGTCTTCCTCCAGTGTTCCAGCTGGAGGCCAAGCCAAGCCTCAGGGTAATTTGTAAGACCTAGGGCTAGTATCGTGGATGTGCGTGGGTTGGAGCCCAGAGGGGGTGAGAGGAATTGGAAAGACCAGTGGAAAAGACTAAGGGCGGGTTTTTCCCAGCCTCCAAATAAAAGTGGAAGGGGTTGACCTGAGCCCTGAGCCAGGAAAGAGATGAATAGAAGCAGGTCACCCAAAGAGGTTAGAAGTCAAATGAGAAAGGACTTCTAGCTGAGAAGGAAAAGTCAGAAAGTCTTGACAACTATGCAGGACTATAGCCTGGATTATAGTTAGAAATGACTAGCTCAAAGTCTTTCTGGCTTCTTCTTACAAGTAACAAACTTGCTATATATGTTTTTTGTTGTTGTTGAGTCATTTTGAGTTCTGTTGGACTCTGTGACCCCTTTGGGGGTTTTCTTGGCAGAGATACGGGAGTAGTTTGCCATTCCCTTCTCCAGTTCATTTTACAGATTTTGGAAACTGAAGCAAACAGGGTGGAGTGACTTGCCCAGGTCACACAGCTAGTCAGTGTCTGAGGTCGGATTTGAACTCTAGGCCCAGGCTCAGCCTAGCCACTGCGCCACTGGGCTACAAATTGCTAATTTAATGCTTGTAAGGGAATTAAGGATGCCTAGATGAGAGCTATAAAGTGTCAGGTTCTGCTGTTCCCAGAATGGGGAAGGAAAGGGAGCAGGCATTTATTATTTGCTGGGCACTGTGCTAAGTGCTTTGGGAGATTTTTGGCAGGTAGGGTCATGGGCCATAAAGATCAGAGAATATCATTAATTACTAATTAGTCATCTCAGATTGAACCTGGCCAGGTCCACATCATTCTAGAGCTCTTTTTTTCTGAGAGATAGGTTCCATCAGCATTGCAAATACCTAATTTTGTCCTGGGGGCAAGATGGCATGGTGTGAGGCAGAAAAAAAATAGTACCTTATCAGCCTCCCCCTTGGAACAGCTCTAATCTACCCAGATAAAGAGATACCTGGACCCCCAAGGGAAGGGGAAGGCAGCTACAAAGGAGAGAACACCAAACTTGGAATCAAGGGACATGAGTTCAAAAATTCTGCCCGTGTGACCCTGAACACATCACTTCACCTCCCTTCGCCTCAGTTTCTTAATCTTCTAGTTCCAGAGCAAGCCTGCACAACCTGCAGCCCACTGGCTGTAAGTGACCTGCAGGTACACCAAAGGAGTCTGGGAAAAATGTAAAGGATGCAGGCCGCCCAAAATCCTCTGGCAGGCCACAGGTTGTGTGGGCCTGTTCTCAAGTCTTCAGATTCTAAGGAGAAGAATATGGGGTCCTACCTGGGCAATAGGATGGCCTGGAACTAGAACCTCCATCTCATGACTCTCAGGCCAAGAATCTTTCTATCTGGGGGATTTCTTGCTCTTTCCTTGGTGGGCCAACGTGATGGCAGAGGTTTCATCAAGGTTCCTTAGGCATTCTCTTGGGCTCCTCTCTTTCTACAAGCTTTCTCAATAGTAACTGTTTCTCTTTTGGGCAGGAACCCTGAGAGACTTCACCTCCCAGTTTGATTTTTTTTTGAGTTTTTGATTAAAGGGGCCATCCCTCGATTAACTTCTTAAAGAGACCTATTCCCTCAATGGATATTGCCTCACTCTAAGTGAGTACATGAAAAGGCCCGAACCTAAAAGGGCCAGAGGCTCCCATTGCATCCTGGGCCATTTCCAGTTGTCCTGATGAATATCTGGCCACTGGACCCAGATGGCTCTGGAGGAGAAAGTGAGACTGGTGACCTTGCACAGCCCTCTCTCACTCAAATCAAAGTCAACTGCAAGTCATGTCATCATTTCCCTGATGTCATGGTCCTCTTTGAGAACAAAGGACAAACACACTACCACAACAAGCTTTCTCGACAATCTCATCAGTTACCATGGGTTCAAAGATCATGTTTGTGCAGATATGTCTCTCTCCATCCCTAACCTCCTTCCTGACCTCCAGTCATGCAGCACCAACTGCTTGCTGGACTTCTCCACCTGGGATCCCATTGGCATCTCTGATTCAATATGCCCTAAAACAGGACTCTTATTTTCCAAGCCCTTAACCTGCTCCTGCTCCACACTTGCCTGTTCAAGTTGAGGGCACAAGGGCACCATTATTCTTCTATCACCTAGGTTTGTAAGCTCAAGGTCATCCATGACTCTTCTCTCTCCATCAAAGCATTTAGTAGAGTGCTTGGTACACAGTAGGCATCCCCTCAATTTCCAATACTTTGTCATCATTAAAAGAGCTGCTATAATTATCTTTGTACATATATGTCTTTTTCCTTTTTGTGTTTTTATCTCTTTGGGATACAGACCTAGAAGGGGTGTTGCTTGGCCAAAGGATGTGTGCAGTTTTATAGCCTTTGGGCATAGTTCTAAATTGCTGTCCAGAATGGTTGAATCAGTATACAATTTCACCAACAGTGCATTAGGGTCTCAATTTTCCCACATCCATGCCAATATTTGTTATTTTACTTTTCTGTCTTATTAGTCAATTTCATAGGTATGGGGTGGCAGCTCAGAGTTGTTTTATTTGCATTTCTTTAATCAATAGTGATTTAGAGATTTTTTTCATGTGGTTATAAATAGCTTTGATTATTTTGTCTGAAAATTGCCTGTTCATATTCTTTGACCATTTATCAATTGAAGAATGGCTCTTATTTTTTCATAAATTTGACTCAATTCTCTATATATTTGAGAAATGAAGTCTTTATCAGATGAACTTGCTGTAAAAATTTTCACAGTTATGATTACTAACTGTGCATTTCCCTCCATCCTGTCCCCCTGCCATTTATCCTACTCTCTCTCTCTCTCCTCACCCCCATCCATCCTCAGAAGCATTTTACTTCTGTCTTTTATCCACCCAAATCCATCTTCCCTTCTATCACCCCCTCCCTTCTCTTATCCCCTTCCCCTCCTACTTTCCTGGAGGGTAAGATAGATTTCTATACCCAACTGAGTGTGTATGTTATTTTCTCTTTGAACCAATTCCTATGTGAGTAAAGTTCACTCTCTCCCCCCAACTCACCCATTGTCCCCTCCACTGTAAAAGCTCTCTCACACCCTCTTTTATGGGAGGTAATTTATCCCATTCTACCAGTCTCTTTCCCCTTCTCCCAGTGCATTCCTCTTTCTCACACCTTAGTTTTATTTTTTTAGATAATCATCCCTTCATATTCAATTCATACCTGTGCCCTCTGTCTATATATACTCCTTCAAACCGTCCTAGTAATGAGAAATTTTGGGGGAGTTACAAGTATCATCTTCCCATGTAGGAATGTAAACAGTTTAATCTTATTGAAACTCTTATGATTTCTCTTTCCTGTTTATCTTTTTATGTTTCTCTTGAGTTATGTGTTTGAAAGTCAAAATTTCTATTTAGTTTTGGTCTTTTCATCAAGAATGCTTAAAAGTCTTCTATTTTATTGAATGTCCATTTGTCCCCCTGAAGGATTATACTCAGTTTTACTGGGTAGGTGATTCTTGGTTGTAATCCTAGCTTTTTTGCTCTCCACAATAACATATTCCAAGCCCTCCGATCCTTTAATGCGGAAACTGCTAAATCTTGTGTGATCCTGACTGTGGCTCTAAGATATTTGAATTTTTTTTTAGCTGCTTGAAATATTTTCTTCTTGACCTGTGAGCTCTGGAATATGGCTATAATATTCCTCACAGCTGTCTTGATCTCTTTCAGAAGGTGATTCTTTCAATTTTGGTTTTACCCTCTGGTTCTAGAATATCAGGGCAGTTTTCTTTGGTAATTTCTTGAAAGATGATATCTATTTTTTTTGATTGGCTATTTTTTTTGATCATGGCTTTCAGGCAGTCTAATAATTTTAATATTATCTCTCCTGGATCTATTTGCTAGGTCAGTTGTTTTTCCAATGAGACATTTCACATTTGTTTCTATTTTTTCATTCTTTTGATTTTGTTTTATTATTTCTTGATGTCTCATGTAGTCATTAGCTTCTATTTACCCAATTCTAATTTTTAAGGAATTATTTTCTTCAGTGGACCTCTTTTTCCATTTGGCCAATTCTGCTTTTCAAGGTATTTTTCTCCTCATTGGATCTTTGTACCTCTTTTACCATTTGGCTTATGCTTTTTTTAAGGTGTTATTTTCTTCAGTATTTTTTGTGCCTCCTTTACCAAGCTATTGACTCTTTTTCATGATTTTCTCGTATACTCTCATTTCTCTTCTCAATTTTTTATCTATCTCTCTTACTTGACTTTTAAAATCCTTTTTGAGTTCTTCTATGGCCTGAGAGCAATTCATATTTTTTCTTCGAGGCTTTGGATGTAGCAATTTTGACTTTGTTGTTTTCTTCAAAGTATATGTTTTGTTCTTCCTTGTCACCATAGTAACTTTCTATAGTCAGAATATTTTCTGTTGTTTGCTCACTTCTCCAACCTATTTCTTGACTTTTAACTCAATGCTAAAGTGGAATTCTGCTTCCAAGGTGGAGGGCGCACTTTCCCAAGCTTCAAAATTTTTCTGTAGCTGTTTTCAGAGCTAGTTCTGGGGGTGTGTAAGCTTTCAGTTCTTTCAAGTTGGTATGATCTAAGGAGAAGTGTGTTTACTACACTCCTGGCCTGTGCTCTGATCTGTTTATGACCACGAGCACCCTTTTCTGCCCTGGAACTGTGACCAGTGTTCCTGCTCCCCTGTGGCCACAACCTTTGGCATGCTAGTGCTCCTTCTTGCCCTAGGACTGCCACCCAGGACTGTGATCTAGATCTGAGTATGCACAATGCAATAGACTCCTGCCCCCAGCAAAGGGATCTCTGTAATCTCCTTCCAACCAGCTATTCAACCTAAGAACTCTAGAAGCAATCGCTGCTGCTGCTGCTGATTCAGTCATTCCTAAGGCCTGCTCCTGGTTTGCTAGGGCCAGATCTGCACTGGTGTAACCTGCACTGGACTGTGCTCCACTCTCACCTGGTGCAACAGACTTTTCCTGCCAACCTTCTATACTGACTTGGGCTAAAAAATTGTTTCACCTCATCCTTTTGTGGGTTCTGTTGCTCTAGAATTTGTTTTGAGGCATTATTTAAAGGTATTTGGAGGGGAATTTGGGAGAGCTCAGGCAAGTCCCTGCCTTTACTCCACCACCTTGGCTCATTAAGCTCAGTTTTTACTCTATCAACAAGGGACTGGTCCAGGGTCACATGGCAAGTTAGCCGTTTCCTATCTCCCAGGCCAAAGTGCTTCCCCACAACCAGGTTTCATTAGGGACTGCCTGAAACAAAGTCCAATTTACCTTTTTTATATCTTGTTTGTAATACTTGTTTGCCTATTGTCTCCCTCAATTAAATCACAAGCTCCTTGAGAGGAGGGATTGGTATTGCCTTTCTTTGTATCTCTAGTACTTAACACAGAGCCTGGCACATAGTAAATGCTTGACAAAGACTTGTTGACTTGACTCCCTCGGGGCTACGCTATCCCCTGGGGCCACAATGGTAGTGGTTCCCTATGTCACAGGAGAGAAAACAGGCAGAAAAAGGAAACATATGTTGGCATTCAAGCTTACAGCCCTTGGCTACATATTCCTCCTCCCTCATAATGTCCCTCCAACCCAAAATTGCACCCCTTGAAACAAAAATACAGAGGAAATCTTTGTGGTACCTAACACGTTGGTCACAATAAATCCTTGGTTATTTCCCTGAAAGTCAGGTGGGTTGTTGACATCGCAGATATAAACTCCACTGTCTTCAGGTTGCATGTTGGAGATAGTGATGGAGGCATTTCCTGGGCTGGAGGCCCCTGTAATCCGGTCCTTATACTTTCCAATGTCAGAGGGTTGTCCACCCGCAGAATAATAAATCTGAGACAACAGAGAAATAACAGGCAGGTACATAAAAAGAAACTTTGGGTATTCCAAATCACAGCATGTCAACTGGGGGATCCACACTCATATCAGGACAAACCTCTCTGGAGTGTAACGATGCTGGACTGGGCCAAAGCATGGAGCATATTCCCTGTGTGGTTCCAGTCCAAATGACCATATAGAATAACTCTGGACTGAACCTACTTTCAGCCTTTATGACTAATGACCGAGAGTTGAAATGAAAAGCTAATGAAAGCATTAGCTTCTGATGACCCAGGGGTTGATGAACTCTGCAGAGCAGAGTGAGTATAAAAAGAGGAAATGTGCCCTTTGGTCACATGAATCCCCCAGCACCTAGCACAGTGCCTACATAGTAGATGCTTAATAAATGTTTATTGACTGACTGATTGCTCTCTCCTTTCTTTCCCTTTGAGGTGATAGGACTATTTTGAGCTGCTTCTGAGAGCTGAGTGAAAGAAGGGCAGCTACCTTGTCTCCTACCTGGTCCGTGTGGCTTTATATACATGGTTCCCTCCTTTTCTTTGTGTTTGTTCTTTCCTAATCCTAGGGAAATGAGTATTCAGAGGTGGAAGTTTCCAGGAAATCTTGCAATCCAGAGGTTCCATTGGAAGACCCATGGTCAATTGGAGGTGAATGGCAGCATTAGCTGTAGTGCCTACTACAGGGCAGCTGCCCCTCCTCTCCTCCCCTGCCCTTCCTCTCTGAGGCAGCTCAAAGTAGTTGAGAAAGAAAATGCCCAAAATGTGGGTCACTCCTTTTGTATATCTATTGAGTTCTGGTTCAGAATTCCCTCAGTCATCAGATTTTCCAACTTTGGTAGCCAATTAGACACCAGGTCGTCTCCCATTGCAAACCCTTGGGTCATCAAGGCCAAAAGTGGTCACTGAGACTGGAACCAGGTAGGGAATATATGTGTATGTTCCAAGGACTGTCCCCTTAGGCCATTCCACTCCCACTACATCAACAAGCTGATATCCAGCTTCTGTTTAAAGATTTCTAATGAAAGTGAATATCTTACCTCCCTGGCCATCCCATTCTACTTTGGGAGAGATCTAATTGTTAGGAGGTTTTCCTTATGTTGTTTGTCATTTTCTCCCCATTGCTCCTAATTCTACCTCCTGGGGTCAATGAGAACAAATCTAATCCCTCTTCCACAAGAGGTCCCTTCACATACTTGAACATAGCCATCACATAGTCCTCAAATTTTCCCTTTTCCAGGTAAAGCACACCAATTTCCTTCAACCAGGCCTCATATGGCAGGACTCCAAGGTTCCTCACCTTCCCATTTGCCTGCCTCTGCACACTCAGAACTGTATAGAATGCTTTTATTCATAATGTCTACATCAAAATAGTCTTTTGGTGGTTATGTCACACTATGAACTGTGCTTAGTACAGTGCCTGACACATAGTAGGTGCTAAATAAATGTGAGCCATTAGTGCTATTAACTCATATCAAGTTTGTGGGCCACTAAAACTCTGCTTTCTTTAAAATGATCTGCTCCCTAGCCATATCTCTCATATCTTATATTTGTGAAGCTTATGTTTAAATCTCAGGACAAAACAATTTATCGCTATTAAATATAATTATAATAACTACAACAACACATATTTATGCCCTTTAAGGTCTACAAAGTGCTCTGCATGTTATCTCAAGTGACCTTCACAACAACCCCCAGGAGGCAGGTACTATTATTATCCCCATTTTACCAATGAGGAAACTGAGGCAAAAGTTAAGTGACTTACCCAGGGTCAGACAGCTAAGTAAGCATCTGAGGCTAATTTTGAACTCAGGTCTTCTGGACTCCAGGTCAAGCATTCTATCCACATACCACCTAGCTGCTTTATGAGATCCAGTCCCAAAGTTTACCACAAGATCTTTTTTGATCCTGGCTTTTACCATTTACTGCATTGAGTCTAAGTCCCCGTTCTTCTCCCTCTCCACAAACTCTTTAGTCTAAGCTTTCTTGAAAACACACAGAGATTCTGATCAAGTCAAGCCCTGATAGAAGCAAAAATCCCACTCACTCCCTGAGCTTTGTAATCAGCATCTTAAATGTGAGCGGCAACCTCAAAGTCGTTGTCTTCTGAGATGCCACAGCAGAGGGCACCAGTCTAAGAACCCTGGGAGCTTTGCATACTACACAGATAATATCTATAGAAAGCCTACTTTTCACTTAGATACGGACCAATGCTCTTTCTAGTCCCCAAACGTGAGAAAAAGCACTGATCTGATCCCACTTGTAGGACACCTAACACATGGTAGTCTGTCAACAAATATAAACATACTGCAAGCTCCCTATGGCCCCATATACTCGAGAGGTTCATACAATTGACTGATTATACTATAAAATGGTAATTGACAAAGTATCTTGTACTGGATTAAAAAAACCCAGGAAAATAAATCAATGGAACAGAATGAGAATGAAAGAGAAACAATATTATTTGTTAAATCCAAAATTACAAAGCAGTGGGGAAGAAAGGCATTATACAATAAAGTCTGCTACAAAAAAACCCCAATAAATTCCAAGTGATACAATGACATAAATATATTTTTAAACACCCCATAAGAACATTAGAAAGAAAGCTCAATTGTGGAGAAGAAAATTCTTCTTTAATTAAACAAATGGAAAAAAATCCAGGAAGCAAAATAGATGGATTTGAATATATAATAAAAGGAGTTCTGCAACAACAACAAATCAATGTCTCCATCATAAAAAGGAAAGAAACAGAGTAGGAACGAATCTCCGGAGTAATTGCTTCTGATAAAAATCCAACATCCAAAATGTGTAAGGAATGGACACAAATGTTTCAGTAATGGCTCTTCCTTATATATAAACAAAGGAAATGAACAGGAAGTTTGTGAAAAAAAAAAAACAATTTGTCAATAACTCAAAAACTCACTAATAATCAGAGAAATGAAAAATAAAACAATTTTGAGATCAGGTTGGCAAAGATAGAAAAAAAAGCAATAAACTTCCATATTGGCCAGACTACAGAAAAACAAACGTACCATTACATTTTTGGTGGTGTAACTTTTTTTTTTTTGGTGAGGCAATGGGGTTAAGTGAGTTGCCCAAGCTCATGCAGTCAGTGTCAAGTGTCTGGTCTGAGGTCAAATTTGAACTCAGGTCCTCCTGACCCCAGGGCAGGTGCTCTATCCACTGCAGTGCCACCTAGCTGCCCCTGGTGTAAGCTTTTTGGAAAATCATCTGACATGAAGAGCTGTTCAATTGTTTGTACACTTTGACCCCACTATTAGGACAATACATTCTAAAAACCTTATTAGGTTTCCTAGAATCCTTCTATTCAGAACCACTGTTCACCAGTTCTTATTTGCTTCTAAATCTCCAACTGTGCAGACTTTAGCACATGGCATTGTAATAAGGCGAAAAGACATTTACTTAGAATGAAAGGCAAGGCTAATGAAGGCGGGGGCATTCCAGGCAGCCACCTTCCTCCCGAAATGCTTGCCTCCCACAAATCTCTTATGAAAGCCAATCAACTCCTAGTTAAAAGTTGTCTCCTCAGGCCAGGGGGAGGGAGCACATCTGTTTCACTCTCACTCTGGTCAGTTAAAAAGGTTATTGTCTTGTTAATGGATCCTTCCTATCACCTCCCTTTTGGTCTCTACCCTGCTGGATAGTGCTATTCACACAACTCCTGTCTATCTCTCCATCTCCCCAGCGGTTTCTCCTGCAGTCTCTTTTCTCAACTCTCATTTATTTTCAGCAGGGTGTTAGACTGCCAGCCACAAACTAGTTTTTGGGGTTACTGCCTTCTCAATCTTGGCACTGCAGGATCAGAAATGTTGAAGCCTCAGCTGCCTGGACATAGCTGCTGAGAAAGTACAGCCAAGCCCTTGGAGAAGGAGACAGAGACAGATAGAGACAGAGAGGAGAGAGAAAGAGAGACAGAGAGAGACAGAGAGGAGAGAGACAGAGACAGAGAGACAGAAAGAGACAGACAGAGACAGAAAGATAGAGAGGAGAGAGAAAGAGACAGAGAGACGGAGATGGAGACAGAGACAGAGAGAGATAGACAGAGAGACAGACATGGAGACAGAGACAGATAGAGACAGACAGAGACAGACAGACAGAGACAGAGAG
>JAQQSZ010012183.1:0-12073 GCA_028646595.1 Phalanger gymnotis | reverse complement strand
CTTCCTTCCTTCCTTCCTTCCTTCCTTCCTTCCTTCCTTCCTTCCTTCCTTCTTTCCTTCCTTCCTTCCTTCCTTCTTTCCTTCCTTCCTTCCTTCCTTCCTTCCTTCCTTCCTTCCTTCCTTCCTTCCTTCCTTCCTTCCTTCTTCCTTCTTTCCTTCCTTCCTTCCTTCCTTCCTTCCTTCCTTCCTTCCTTCCTTCCATCCATCCAGAGGCATTTAATTAGAGTATGTTCGTGCCAGGCACTATGTTAAGCATGGTCAAAAAAAGAACAACTCTTGGTTTCTAGGAAGTTCTATTGCAAATAATAGCACATATACAGATAAATGACTACAAAATATATACAAAGACATAAAAATTATATAGCAATTTGAGTGTGCATAGATATATAAATAATAAATCTCTATAGTCATATAAATTATGTATACATGTGTGTATGCATGTATACATGTGACTATAAAATATATGCAGTCCTGTAAATTATACATGTGTGCATATATGTATAAAAACAAAATCTAAAACAGCACAAGTTATATATACATAAATAGGTAAATACAAAATATATTACCATATGAATTATATTTGTGTATATGATACATGTGTGCGATATACAGAAATATAACATGCAGTTATATAAATTACATATATATGTAAGTAAATAAAATGCAATATTCTACAGTCTAAATCTATATTTTTGGTTGTACGTGTATATGTGTCCGTCTATATGCTTTGTGTGTTAATATGGAATTTTCCAGGCCCCTTATTCTCTAGGATAGGGGTTCTAACACAGGGATCTACCCATTTTGGAATACTTTATTATATAATCATGTAAGCAGTATCCTTTGTAATCCTATTTATCTTCTTATGCATTTATGAGCATTCTTCTGAAAAGGGGTCCACGAGCTTAACAAGATCACCAAGGGGAGTGGTGATCAAAAAAAGTTAAAGAGTCGACTCTGGTGGCCTATAAAAGCTGTCCCTGTTTCTAGCAGTAAAGAGTACATGAGAATGATTCCTTCTGTCCCTGACGGTGCATGGCCAACATCCGTGATCAAAATGACTCCTGGTTAAATTTTTAAAAATCACTGTATTGTTAATAATTTTATTGGTAAAATGCCAGAATAATAAACAGCTTCAGTTTTAGACCTTTTAGTTAATTTCCAGTGGAAAGAAGTTGATTTAAGCCAGAGTAGAGTTTGCGATTTGTTAAACTTTGTTCCTACAGTGATTAGGTTTTTGTTGTTGCTGGGTTTTTCTCCCTTATGCAGAAGCCACCTCACAGCACCCCTCTTGAATCAATTACAGTTTGCATAGTTTTCCTTCATTTTTAGTCCGGTTCCCCTTTTAATCCCTATGCCCAGCTTTCCTCCTACTCCCATGTAAAATTGTTCAGTCACAATTTAAGTGGATTTGTTCAGTGCCAGCTGCAACCCTGGCTGTGCAATTTTCAGTTCTCTGGAAGTTTTGAAGTTCCTAGATCGGCCCCCTTGGTCACCCTGCCTTTTATAAGGTGCAGTAAGTGTGATGGCCATTGAGGGCTATTAAACAATGGCCAGTGATAAAAATAGTTCCCTTTTCTGACATGTGGTGTTGTCTCAAACCAGCTCAATAAAATCTGGTTCCCAGAAATTCTTTGTGTTTCTCAAAAGCATGGGGGTGGATCAGCCCACATGTAGCTGGGCAATGGGAAAATGAGATGTATCTTCATGGGGATGCTGGAGCCAGAACTAGGGCAGGGTGATTAGGTCCTTGCCCTAGGACACCAAATTTAGAGGGTGCTCAATTCTGAGGACACTTGAAGTGCATCTGTAGCATAAAAACAAAAAAAGTTAGCAATTACTCAACAAGAGTAATTAAAATAGGCAGTTTCTAGGTAATGGGATAGAGGGAAATTTTCCTTGAACTCCTCCCCATGGTTATAAAAATATATGTTGTGTGCTGTATATTCTAGGTAAAGTTTAAGGTCCTTACTCATGGTATAGACCCCCTTAGTTGCAGCTCTGCCAGTTACTGAGGCAGCTAGGTGGCACAGTGGATAAGAGCACTGACCCTGGGGTCAGGAGAACCTGAGTTCAAATCTAGCCTCAGAAACTTGACACTTATTGTCTGTGTGACCCTGGGCAAGTCACTTAATCCTGATTGCCTCCCAAAAAATTCACTTCTTAAAGAGGTCTATTCACTGAATGGGCCTAACCTCATTCAAAGTAAGAACCTGAAAATACCTTAACTTGAAAGGGCCAGGGTCTCCTAATACATCCTGGGCCATCTCCAGTAATTGTGGTGAATATCAGACCATTGGAACCAGAAGGCTCTGGAGGAGAAAGTGAGGCTGGTGACATTGCAAGCTCCCCTTCACTCAAATCAAAAGTTAACTGCAAGTCATGTCATCATTTCCCTGATGTCATGATTCCTCTTCAAGAACAAGGGACAAAACATACACTGGGCACTCAGACACCTAGGTGTTCTAGGCACCTTTTCGTTATTACTACTGATTTTCTTGGCTGTCATTTGGAGCTCCTCTTGCCAAACTTAAGCAAGTGCAAAAGGTTGAAAGAAGGCTGTGTTGTAGGAGGCAACTTGGGAATTTTAGCAGGTATCTCAAAGTGGTTGGGGGATGAGGAGGGTGGGAGGCAATATTAGGTTGATGGTATTTGTGGAGAAAAAAGTTTTCCTTTGAAATAAATGTATTAGTAAGTAATGCAATGTCAAAGCTGGAAGACACCTTTGAAATCACTTCATCCAATACTTTCATCTCACAGGAGAGGCATTTAGATGGACTTTGAGAAAAACCTGATTTCCAGTTCCACCTCTGAGATGTATGGGTTGTGTGACCATGGCCACATCCAATCAGCCTTAGTTTCCTAATCTGTAAAACAGATATAATGATAGCTGTAGTACTTTCCTCACAAGTGTGTTGTGGAGGAGCAAATGAGATAATGTGAGCTCTGCAAAAATGTTCAAGCACGATATAACAGCTGGTTATCATGATTACAAATGAGGAAACTGAGCTATGAGGAAAAGTAGCTTTCTTTTTTATATGTTGAGGGATTTTGAGGGGGAGAGGGAGGCTAATGATAGTAAGAGTGGAAATATAAAAAGGAAAGTGCAGATCACTTTGTAGTCATTTTGAAAATTCTGTATCTTCATTATAAGCTTTTTTTTCATTGCCTTCATTTCCAACTATCTTTCACCCATCCCCCAGTCTATAAGAGAAAGTACACTGTGATGACCAAAGAGCTGGCCTATGCTCCAGGAAGACCTTGATTTGTATCCCATCCCCAAGGCATAATATCTATGTGACCTTGGGCAAGTCATTTATTCTCTAAGGCTATGCATTGAAAGGAAGGTGGTCACTTACATTGATAGAAGAGTATCTTCATCTAGGATTTCCTTCCCTATCTCATCACCTACCCCTTGCTCTTTCACATCACTACCCACCCTACATATTCAATTTGTTTTCAATGAAATCATCAGTCTAGTTTTAATTCCTATACTTATCCAGAGAACTGTCCATGGTAGCAAAGAATAAAACCAAAGGTGGGGAAGAGATCTTGAAGCAGAGGTGATACTACTTCATCAATTGTCAATTTAAAACTAGAAAGGAACACAGTGCTCATGTAACCTAACTTCTTCCTTATTGCAGAGGAAGAGCCAGAGGCAAAGGCTAGGTGATTTCTCCAAGGTCACACAGGTAATTAGTGGCAGAATCGAGATTCAAGCCCAAACACTCTGACTCCTAACAGATTTTCCTATCTCCTGCCTCTCCCTGTCCTTTGTTTCCCATATAGAGCTACCAAACTCAATCAGCAAAAATAATATTTTCATCTGATCACTCCCCTTTAAAACAAACAAACAAAAACAGAGTGGCTCTCCTTTGCCTTCTATTGGTAATCCAATCCAAAGCCAAAGAACGAAAGACGTATGAGACTGGGAAAAGAACTTTGTCCTAAGAGGTAGTTATGTCATTGGATTGTGGTCATGTGCCTCCTTCTAAATAGCTTGGCTAGCCTAATTACACACTTTTTTCCTTTCACAAACTCAAGATCCAGCCAAATTGACCTCTTTACTGTTCCTCTTATATTACACTCCCTCTCTCCTCTCCATGATTTTGCACAAACTATTCTCCTATGCCTAGAATGCTATAATTCCTCACTTTGGAGGTGAAGCAGCTGGTGGCCTGGTGGACAGAGCTCTGGGCCTGTAAGTAGGAAGACCTCACTTCAATTTCATCCTCAGACACCTAATAGCTGTGTGACCCCAAGCAAGTCCTCTGTTTCCCTCACTTTTCCCAACTATAAAATGAAAATAATAATATCTCCCAGAGGTGCTATTAGATTCACAAGGTTACCGTGAAGATTAAATGAAATAATACTTGCTATAATACCTATCGTAGTTCTGGGCAAATAGTTGGTACCATGTAAATTCTTCCCTTCCCTTCCCTTCTCCTTTGACTTCTTGGAATCCTTGGTCTCTTGCAAAGCTCCACTTTCTACTTGAAGCCTTTCCTAGTGGTCCGAGCTGTGAGTACCCCACCCTCATTTTTTAATACACACATATGTGTGTATATATACACACATATATGCATATATGTATGTATACCCACAAATATAAATATCTTTATATTTCTATATGTAAATGTTTTCCCCAATAGAACGTATTCAGCACAGGGACTGTTTCAAAGCTGTTTTTAACCCTTTTAACTTTAACTCCTAGAAGTGTCTGGAACATACTAGGTCCTTGATAAATGATCATAGAATCGTAGAATTAGAGCAGAAAAGGGATGGCCATTGAGACCACCTCCCTCACTTTAAATATAAGGAAAATGAAGCTAAGAAAGGTCAAGTGATTTGCACAAGGGCAACAGCAGTGGGCATTTGTGACTGAATCATTTATTGACATGATACAATCAATTAAGCCAAACTCTTTCTTCTCCCTCTCCTCCCAACTTACATCCATCCAACCTTGTCTCTTATTAGTCCAGATAAGTTTCTCTGACTTTTCCTTTTTCTTTGAGTTCTATAGGTCCCAAATTCATGCCTTTATATCCCCCCCCCCCACCAAATGCCATTCTCTTCCCATTCACACTCATATTATCCTTTAAGACTCAATTTAACTCACCTTTTTAGAAGAAGTCAGAATTAAGGCACCCTTCTGGCTCTGTCCAGAAGAAAGAGCATTGTGCTAGTCACTGGAATGCTAGCTATAACTCTGTCACTAATTATTTCTGAGATCTAAGTGACATTGTGGAATTCTATGGGCTCTTAGTTCTTCGAGCTCAAGCTTTCTATTAAAAAAGCTTCCCATGATCCCTTGCTAAGTGACTTATAGGAAAAGGTCTCACTTTAGTATCTCTCAATATTGCTCATGAGAAAGAAAAGAAGGAAAAATGTATTTTTAATTGCCTACTATATGTTAGGCATTGGGCTAAGCATTTTACAGATAATACCTCATTTGATCACAAAATAAGTTGGGGACATAGGTGCTATTACTGTCTCTACTTTATATTTGAGGAAACTGAATCAAACATAGGTGAAGTGATTTGCTCATGGCTCGTATAGTCAGTAAGTGTCTGACTCAACATTTGAACTCGGATCTTCCTGATTCCAGGCCCTGTGCTCTGTCCATTGCATCACCTAGCCACCTTTAAGCAGCAAGATCATCGATGGTAGGATCGTAGGACAGATAATAAGTCTAAATCTTGAAGGGATCTGCAAGGCCATCCAAGCTCTGTGTTCGACAAATGAGGAATCTATAGCCCAGAGTGTTTTAGTGATTTGCCCCAAGTCACAAAGTTAATCATCATCAGAGATGGTATTTGAACTCCATTACTTTCACTCTAAAGACAACAGTATTTCTACTCTGCAATCCTGGCTCCTAGAAACTCAACCAACACTTAGTGACTCACAAGGACTTGACATAAGACCAAGGATTGGAATTGGAGTTGAGTCCTTAAATGAGAAATGGCTTTTGAATTGGAGAGGAATAAAGACCATTTAAGGAGGGGAAAAGGACAAGACTCGGGGCAAAATGACAGGCTTCAGGAAAGAAATGTCGGGGTAAAGGAACGTTGGTGCCCTAAGGAAGAACCATGTCCAGACCACAAGTGAGCTTGAGGATGCAAGATTTTAATTATGTCAGGGACCTTCACATCATATATTCAGAGTTGGAAGGGTCCTTAGAAAGCTAGTTTAAACCCCTCACTTGACAAATGAGGAAACTGAGGATATTGAATTGATATGATGTGATATATCTCATAAAATATTTGATACTTTAAGTGATAATGGACCTCAGAGGTAACTTAGATCACCCCATGCCCAACTGAATTGGTGTCGTATTCTTGGCTTTTCAAAGCAGGTACACCTACATCATCTTATTTACATCATAGGAAGCCTTGTCCCAGTTTCCCTACAGGAATTACCCCTATTCCATTCAACTTTTCAAAGGTGACTAAAAATGAACACAAATAAACAAACAAAAACTGTTTCTTATTTTAGGGCTCAACTTAAATGCATCCTTGGTTTCGCATCAAGGTTTTTTTTTTCCTGATTAACAAAGGTTTCTTGAGCACGTACAAACTACAAAATGATGAACGCATCTAGATGGCACAGTGGGTAGAGTGCCAGGCTTGGAGTCAGAAGGAGCTAAATTTAATGACTGATTAATTGTGTTACCCTGAGTAAGTCATTGAATTCCTCCTTGCCTCAGTTCCCTAAACTGTAAAATGGGGCTAAGAGTAGCACCTAACTGCCAGGGTTGTCACGACTATCTAGTGACGTCATAATTGTAAAGCGCTCGGCTCAGCGCCCGGCACCCAGCTCTGTAGAAATGTTATTTATTTACTTATTGTTATTGGGCAGAACTGATGAGGAAACATTCTGTGAGAGGCAGCCCATGCATGGATTATTGTCTTTGCAGTGAAAGGAACTGGATTCAAATCCTGCCTTGGATGCTTCCTACTTCCTTAAACTTAGGAAATTGGCAGCCTTTCTGGGCTTCTTTCTCCATGTACCTTTCTAGAGCTAGATCTTTGATTCAACAATCCCTATTCTTCAGGGGAGAAAATAGTTTTATGAACGCTTTATCCTCCCTTTTGTTCCCCAAATACACCATCAGGAAGTAATCTTGAATAAACTCTACCTATACAGCCGCAATATCGCATTTCCCCATTTTGCCACATGAGTCCCCATCTCTGCCACGTCTGAGTCTCTCTCGAGGTCAGACAGATGGCTTTCCATAGGAGGTAAATGTCTTAATTTGGTTTCTCACTGGGGAAAAGCTTACAATCAAACTCTTATCAAGTTAGTTTCTTTTTTCTGAAATGTCCTTTACAAAATGTTCCATTTGGGATTTTATAGGAGGAGCTAAAACATATGAAATACAGAGTAGATGAAACACAGCCTTGAGCTAGCACTCTCTCTCTCTCTCTCTCTCACACACACACACACACACACACACACACACACACACACCAGTTACAAGAAAGATGAATTGGCAAGAAATGATTCATGGATGTCCTGAAATTGGGTGAATTTGTCTCTCTAATTTATGTATACCTCTCTCTGTGTGTATATCTAATATAATAAATGGTGTTCCCTACTCATATCTCTGTTGGCATTACTAGGAGTCATACATCTCTACAGTTGTCTTATTGTCTTTTATCACCTGGGATGCGGCTGGGGTTGTTTCACTGATCGTCAGAAACTAGTTTTGGGGTTTTTTTTTCAGACAATACCTTCTCAAACCTAACAGCGTTCTCCATTCCCAAACAATGGAACTTCTGAGAGCCCATTTTGAATAATTCCTGTCTTCACTAATACTGTTTCATTAAATGGATACTTTCATTCGAGATGGGAATATATTAAGTCCGGCAAGCTTTCCAACCACCAAACCTCAAATGATAATGCACAAGTGCTCTCTGGCCAGCTCTCCACTTATTAATGGAATTCTCTTGCCAAGAGACAAGATGCAAAGTATTTCAAACCATATTAAAAGAGCCAGGCTATTGTTACGGCCCTTAGATGTACACTCTGCAACAGGATTCTCTCCTCTCTTCACAGCGTTGGTGGCAGCAAGTCTTCCTGAAGTTCAGAGAAGGGACATGTGAGGATCAGGAATGGCTCTAAATGCCAGAATTTAGAAAGGATTCACGTTCTCCTGCAGTATGTGGTCCTGGACAACTTGGGTGCTAGCATCAAATGTAAAAGATAAATTAAAAACAAACAACTCTTCCCAAGTCTCTTGGCTTTAGTTTGTTCTTCTTTGAATACCCTTGCAATTATGTTCTCCACTGTTCAGCTCTAGCAGCATGTCTCCAAAAATGTTCCCATTTATACACAAATCACATAGCAAAGCATTTTGAGGGCAAAATCTCCCAATGAAGCTCAAGTTACAAAAATATTTTAATTCTAAATTTTAGGAAACCAACCCTACTAAAGGGTTCTCTTCCACAGTTCATAGCCACAGGGGAAGATCTCTCAGGTGTGAAGACCAAGCCATGCTTAGTCCAAACTCAGAGGCTTACTTAATGCAAAATCGAAGATCCTGCTTGTTTCTACTTTGTAGATGAGGAAACTGAAGCTTAGAAAGACAGTATTTTGCCTGTGGTCACTGAGCGAATGAGATTCAGGCTCAGGATTTATAGCCGGGTCTCTTCTGACTTCATATCTTCTTTTTTTCTGCTATGTCATCTTGACTGGTTTTCCACCTTATTCCCTAGCTGAGGGAGCTGGTATGTATTTGAATTCGTGGGAAAAAAGTCTACTATGTGCAAGAAGTGATCTAGGCCCTGGTGATACAAAGACAAAAATGAAAGTCTTTTCCTTAATGGAGCACACTCTCCGTCTCTCTGTCTCTCTCTGTCTCTCTATCTCTCTGCCTTTGTCTCTGTCTCTGTCATTGTGTCTCTGTCTGTCTGTCAGTCTCTGTCTCTGTCTCTGTCTCTGTCTCTGTCTCTGTCTCTCTCTCTCTAAGTGTATGTGGCAGGGGGCGTAAAGAATACAAGTAAGTACAATACATACATACATATATATATATATATATACATATATATATATATATAATTTTAAGAGGAGGAAAGTACTAATAAGTAGGGGAAAACTAAAAGAAAACACTATTAATATTTCCTGTCTCCCACCAGTATTTTCTGTGAATATAGCAATACTACTTTCCCAGGATACATAGTAGGTGCTTAAAATTTGCCTGTCAAATAAACAGGGCTTTGCCTTTAAGAGTCATTTCCAGGTAAATACTGTGGCACAGCCATGCTGTGTTTGGAAGGAAAGTAAGATTTCCACAGGGAGGAGCTGGACAGGAATAGCAGGCTAGACATGAAGTAACCCTTTTACAAAGTCATAGAGGTGGGAGATGGAATATCATGCTTTCAAAACAATAGGCAGGCCTCTGACAGGAACAGAGAGTTAGTTAAGGAATATGAAACAAGCCTGGAGCTGCAGGCAGGAAGTCAATTATGGAGGCCCCTCAATGCTAAGCTGAGGATTTTTTAGTCTCCCCTAGAAATTAATACGAACTGGCAGGGCCCAATATTTCTTTCACATAAACAGGTTTTTCTAGTGGGAAAGCCCTTGAGATTGTTATTTGTGAAGCTCTTGGTCAAATGAGAGACACCCTCAGGATACAGAGAAATTTTCCATGCATCAAGGCACAATTATAAAAGAAGGGAACCAATCCAGGGTCGAAAATCCCTGGGCGTTGATACCAGCACAGTTAAAGGAGCTTGATTCTGGAAGGGAACTTAGATACCATCAGACCAAGCTCTTGCTTTTACAAATTAGGATACTGAGAGTCACGGAGATGAAGTCACTTTGCCTAAAGTCGCACAATTAATACGTAGTAGAAAATTTTGAACCGAGACCCATGTCTATCAGGCTGACTCCAAATCTAGCATTTCAATGCCAAAGCTGGCAGGTTTTCCACCCTAGCATCTTCCTTTCTTATAACTGGAATTATGTAATCCAGATACTAGGCTAAAGGTGACTCAACTAACTTGCTTCTTATTTGGAAGTTCAGTATTTACATATCCTGAGGACCTTTATAAAGAGAGTCGACATTTTATTTAGGCAACCAAGGTATCCATCTGGAAGGTAGAATTCCAGGCCTCCAGACTAAAAATTTCTACCTCTGGTGACTGAACCTTAGATTTGAAAGGAACTTTAGTGGACATTTCTTCCAATCCCCTTCATTTACAGAAGAGGTAAATATGACCCATTGGGATAAAGTGATTTGTCCAAGGTCAATCTTGAAAGCACTGGACATTAAGGGCAGGGACAGCGTTTGCCCTTCTTTGTATTCCCAGTGCTCGGCACAGTTCCTGGCACATAGCGAAGGCTTGAATGCTTTTTAACTTCCCTGCAAAGAGAAAATAGTCAAATTTCTATAGGAAGAGAAAGGAACCTTTTCAGCTTAGGCCTTATCTAGGAGAGCTGGCTAAGATAAAGGCCAAGAGGGAATAGAGTACAGGATGAGAGAGTCTCTGTGCTGTGTGTGGGAGAGAAGGGAGGTAGGGAGCTAGCTAAGAGAGGGGATGGAGGAGTTATTGAGAACCCAGGTAAGAGCAGGGAAGATAAACGCTGCCTACTTCTTAAGGATTAATATTGTATAATTCTAGCCAGTGAACTATAAAACATTTTTCTTCTTCTTTTCTTCTTGGGTACACTGCCAGTGTTTACTGTCACCAGCCATAAGATGCAAAAGCCTATTTATTCAACAGACATGCATCAAGTAACTACTATGTGTGCAGAGAGAGAAACACATGCTTTACCCATAGAAAACTCTAATGGAAGATGGTAATAGGTGGGAGTTCCTAGGGGTATTCTCCTCCCATAATAAGGAAGGAAACAAGCATTTATTATGTCCCCGTGCTAATACAAATATTATCTCATTTGACCCTAACAACAAGAGGGGACAGAGGGGTGAAGGAGGGGAAAGAAATCCAGGGCTTCCCATGTGTTCGCAAACAAAGGGTAGAAAAAGGCTTTGAGAGGATCCCTCCAATCAGAACTGCTTTCTCCCAAGAAGCAGTGAGACCTTAACTTGGTGACTTCTAGTAACACCACATGAAATTGAATAGACCCCTGTTGGGACACATTCAGCAAGTTAATGGTTTCTTGCTTTCCTTGGAAATGCAGTAGCAGTTTCTTCTACATTAGAGTCAGCAGCGCCTCAGCTATGTCAGACACTGTAGCCTCTGCCAAAACAGGAGCCTGGCTTCCTGGAGTAAGAAGCAAGACTTGTGAATGACATGCCACTCAATGGAGGCAAAACAGCTTTCCTCTACCCAGAACCTGGAATCAAGGCAAAGCTTCTAACTTAAGGGCAGATTAGCTCTGGGAATAGAAATGTGAATTAAGAGCTCATGAATCGTCTCATCAGGACTGATCCGAGGAAAACTGGGAACCACACAGGGAAATTCATTTGGGAGTCTGGACATCATTTTGTCATTTTCTCCCTATTGGGTGTTTCTGTTACTTTCCCTGATGTAATCCTTTACCCCTTTTTTCAAATTACCTATCCTTTTCCTCTTCTTCCTTTACCTCCTCTTCACCAACATCAACATCACTGTCACCATCACTACCACCACCACCATCACTATTATCATCATCATCATCATCATCACCACCATCACCATTACCATCAACACCGTTACCACCATTACCACCGTCACCATCATTGTCATCATCATCATCATCACCATCACCATCACCATCACCATCACCATCATCATCATCATCATCACCATCACCATCATCATCACCACCACCACCATCACCATCATCATCACCACCATCACCATCACCATCATCATCACCATCAACACCACCATCACTATTATCATCAGCATCAGCATCATCACCACCATCACCATTACCATCAACACTGTTACCACCGTCACCATCATTGTCATCATCGTCATCATCATCATCATCATCACCATCACCATCACCATCATCATCATCATCATCATCATCACCATCACCATCATCATCACCACCATCACCATCACCATCATCATCACCATCAACACCACCATCACTATTATCATCATCATCAGCATCATCA
>JAQQSZ010012182.1:0-12074 GCA_028646595.1 Phalanger gymnotis | reverse complement strand
GCTCAGATTCACTTTTTTATAGGAATCCAACAGAACTTGTGAGAGAGCTCCGGCAAGACTCTGTTTACATGGGGCCATCTTGGCTCTGCCCCCCCCCCTTCACTCCCGAGTTACCAATAACTCTTTTAACTCTCAAAGTTTTGGATTCTGTGATTCTGAAAACAGAGAACTTACAAGGTTAGGCTCTTGCATGTCACAATGTCATAGGCCTGATATTCCCCTTTGTCGCAAATAGGAGTTTGCATTGGGTATGCAAAGTAGGGATAGCCTTAGCTATAGGTATAGTAGGAACAGCTGGGTAGCACAGTGGGAGAGAGGAAAACTCATCCTCAGGAGTTCAAATCCAGCCTCAGACACTTAATAGCTCTGTGACCCTGGGAAAGTCACTGAACTTTGCCTCAGTTCTTCATTTGTAAAATGAGAAGGAAAAAGAACCCACTCCAGTACCTTTGCCAAGAAAACCACAAATGCGTTCACAAAAAGTTGGATACTACTGAAATACCAAATCCAAATTTAATATTGTAAGGACCACATATGAATATGATGAACAATCATGTCACTTAAACTGAAAGGCTGTGAGAAAGAATATTCAGCACACTCATTTATGACTGAGGAAACTGGAGCCTGGAGAGGTATTGGGCCTTGTCCAAGACAGAGCTTCTAGCACAATGGGAAGCAGCTTCTCTTAGCCATGTCCTCCTTCTTACACTATATACTTTCACTTGTTGTCCTGCATTCCTGGAATTGCCTCCCTCCTCATCTCTGCCTCCTGACTTACCTGGCTTCCTCCAAGTCCCAGCTAAAATCACATCTTCCATAATAAGTGTCTCTGGGTGCTCCTCAATGCTAATGCCTTCCCTATGGGATCACTTCCAGTGTTCCTTGTCTTGTTTCTACATAGCTATTCACATGATGTCTTACTATTAGACTGTGAGCCCCTGGAGGACAAAGATGAATTGTTTTTGCCTTTGTATAATAGATGCTTAATAAATGCTTTTGCATGACCTGATTTAATCTTACCTCTTGCCACCCCTCCTGAAATAAAAAGTAGGAAAAGAAAAAAAAATCTCTTCCTTAATGACTTAAAAGGGCCCTGGTTAAAAGTGCGTAGGAGAGTCTTGCCTATGGAATCAGTACAGAGCTCCACACCAGCATTACTACTGTCAAATATCACTGTATTATATGTATACATATGCATATATATGTATGTATATATGTATATACATAAAATATATATAATATATGCATTATATGTATGTATATATGTATATTCACACACATATATATACATACACATGCATATATGTATATGTATGTGTGTATATATATATATATATATATTTGCTTGTTTATTTTTTTCTGACTTGTAAATGCCATGCTTGTATATGTAGACAAATGCCATGACCACCAACATTAATCCTATTTGGGGAGTGTAGGGTATAGCCATCTGATCCGTACAAACAGGCACCCCTGCACTTTGATATTGCAATTTCGTGAAAGAAGTTCTTCATTCTTTTATCATCAGGCATTTATTATTGTGAAAATATGCCAAAAAGTACCCAATAAAGATCATCCTTTAAGCTGTTATAACTTGTTACTTTATAGGACTATATTATGGTGTTCAGATATTTCTCTGACCCATGTAATGAGCAATAAGACGGGGCCATAAGGACATCATGGCATTTACCTCTAAGGCTTAGGGCAAATCTCAGAGACTACCTTGATCAACTCACATCTGAAGCAGCCTCTAAAATACCTCCCAGTATGATAGATGACCCCCATTTTATTGGACCCCTATTCTAGTGTAATCAGGATTAATCACTTTGATATAATTCCATAGGGGTGGTGATTATAATAGTAGGCCTCAGAACTGTGAACTGCGGGCTATAAATTCACTTGCTTAATCATAGGAAGCTAAGTAGAGGACCTCCACCCTTGTTTTTCCTTGTTTCAGTGACCAAGCCTATCAGGGCAGAGGTAACTCAATTACATGGAAAGTCCCCCAGCCTTCTTTGTTGCCCCTCCATCCCCTGTCATCCCTCTGTTGCCCAACATGGGGAGATGACCACGAAAATATAGACAATGAATGACCCTGGTTGCCCCCCTGTGCCCTGTGCTTCTACCAGCCTGTCAGCTCATGCACATGTTTTGACATCTGTTCATCAGACTAAATCCAGAAGCTTCTATTTAAACTAGCTTTAAACCTTATAACAACTTCTGGTTGTTATACACCCAGTATTAGGGACATCCTCGGCAGATATTAAAGTGCTATATCAATGTGATCTATGATGGAGATGATGGGCATTGACAGAGGTGGTCCCTCACAGTGAGCTCCCTATACAGATGAAAGAATATGTCCATTTAAAATAGTTCTCATTCATTTAGTGCTTTCGGGTTTCCAAAAAACTTTGCATATATTATCTCAATTGACTCATCATTCTTCTTTCCCCAAGGCAGATGATATTAATGCTTTACTATTGTCTTCCCAATTAGAATGTAAACTCCTGGAGAGCAGGGACTACCTTTTTGAACTATTATTTGTGTCCTCAGCATTTAGTCCATTGCCTAATACATAGACAATTAACAAATGTTTATGGGCAGACTGACTGACATACCATAAAACTGCCACCTGGCCCATTAATAAATGATTATGTTTGGACAACAAAATGTTCTTCTATATTTACTAAATTAGAAGATCCCCTCTGAAATCCATAACACTGTGAGATAACTTGCTTCATCAGAGAAATTGCTCAAACTTGAGAAAAGCTTCCAAATGAATGGGCTAACTGAATAAACAAGGCCCGTTTCATTTCTACCATAGAATGTGACAAAATCCTTGCGATCATTAAAGATTTTCGATGGCCATATCACAAGGTGGAGCGTTGGGGAAGAGGCAGGGCACTTGGCTTATGAGTCACCAAAGAAGAGAACTTAAACCAATAGGTGGAATTTGTTAAAAGGTATATATTTTGTCCACTAGAAGGAAGCACTTCCTAGGAATTAGAGATTTACAAAGGTAGATTGGATTGCCTCAAAATGTAGTGAGATTTCCAGCACTTGACACATTCAAATAGAAACTGGATGGCCACCTGATGAGCTATAGAAGAGGCTTTTACGTTAGCTAGGAGAGCTGGAAGGGATGCTTTGTAAATTTCTTGCCAAATTCTGTATTTCTATGATTTTATAAATCATTTGATTACCATGCAAAATAATGCCAAATGTAATGTTAAATATGTTTTCAGTATCACTCAATGTGGTTTTCCAAGGGAACTCAAGTGACAGATTATGAACATAATTGAAACGCATGAATATCCACAACTAAATTAAATAGTATCATAGTCAAGAGGTCGAGGAAGTTCAGATATGGGATCAGGAAAGCATCATATGCTGCCAACTATCCTAATGAGGACATAAGTCTTTCTCCCACTCTGAGGCATCACAAAGCTAGCTAATAATAGAAAAGATTGCCCATGATTTTGGGCTGGTATTCTTTAAATTGACTTGAGTATACCTTGATTATAGCTAGATACAAGTACTGGACCTATGATCTCATTACCGTAAGGACCTCTGGGGTGAAGAAACTCCTCTTATTAATGAAAGGGAAATCAAATGAATCACATGAGAATTATCAAAATGGCAATGCTGATTTAGAGAAGGTGGTTATCTGGGTAGCACTTCCTATGTGTCTGTGTTCTCATTCCTTTGTTCTTAAATTAGACAGCCCCCTACAGAAAGTTGTGGGTATCAGACTGTGCTTTAAGAAGCTCGAGGTCTACTATGCAAATTGGACTAAAACTCTGGATGATAACTGTTACAAGATCAGTGAAAGCTAAGTCCTTCACAATAGCCCTCCCATTTTCTCTTATGTATTTTAATTTTCCAAGGTGATGAATCCCTGACAATGATCAGGGTACCCTCCAATGGATGCAGAATTGTTAAAGAAAAAAAAAAGGAGTTTGAGACCTGAGGGGTGAGAGCTTGATTATGACTCATAATTTTTTCCATTTACTATCTTAGACAAGGAGCTTCACTTCTAGAGGCTACCTTCTTTCTCTCATCTGAACAATGAAGAGTTTGCTCTGATTGACTTATAAAGTTTTCCTCCAACTCTAAATCTATGATTCTAAGATTCTAAATCATTTATTTAATCCTACAACAGTAAAGCCCCTGATTACCATAAGTTGCTCACACATAAAATTTAACTATACAATGAATAGTATGAGCACTGAAATACACAACTGCAGGAAGCAAGAGTCCGACAGAAGTGTAAACCTTATTGCACAGTATTTTTACCATGTGGCACATGACTCCAAAGTTATAAAGTGACTCAGAATAAATATGTCAGGACCAATATATGAGCTAAGTAGTCAGACACATGCACAGTGGGTTTTGAGGTGCCCTGAATGAAATTTTTTTAGTCGAAATTACTTCTCATGCTCCTGATCATAAGCGTTTAAAATCTCGCTCCTAAGAGATTCATTTCAATACAGCATTGAATTAAAGAATGTGTGAAACACCTACCATGCACAAACACTATGCCAGGAACCAAGGATACACTGTAAAAACAAATATTGCTGCCCTTAAGGAGCTTCCATTCTGCTTTGGGATAAACAATATGAATTAAGTAAATACTAATTATATACCCAAGAAATATGAAATAATTTGGAAGAGAGCTAGTCAGTAACCATAGTCAATAAATAGCTATTAAGCACCTACTATGTGCCAGGCACTGCACTAAGTTCTGGTGATAAAAAACAAGAAAAACAAAGATTGTCTGTGATCTTAAAGAACTTAGAATCTAATGTAGGCAAGACAATAAACAAAAAGAAGCAAAAAAGGAAGAAGGGGAGCGTTAACTGTTGAAATATTGAGGATCGGTCTCTATGATGAGGAAATTTCCAATGATGAGCTTTTCCTGGTAGTTGGGAAATCACAGGGTGCTTGGGGAAGAAGGTGTAAAGACTTGGTGTTCATGGAGTGGAAACCAAGGAGAACGGTTGATGGAAAAATTAACCTAGTACCTGTGGGGAACAAGCAAAGCCTCACGTAGGAGTGGGTTCTTGAGTAGGGCTTTGGAGGAACCTCAAGTTTCTGAAAGGAAAGATGAAGAAAGAGTGTATTCCAGGGATAGGAGACACCTAGTGCAAAGGCATACCATTGGAATAGAATATACTATGTGTAAACAGCAAATAGGTTCATTTGGACGGAACTTATAAGGTATAAGGGGAGGGGGAAATGCAATGAACTGGGAAAAAATGAAACTGAAGCAACATTGAAAAGGGCATTAAATGCCAAGTGGAAGAGTTTGTATTTCATTTTGAGGCAATGGGGAGCCATAAAAGCATCTGGAGCAAGGGAAGCATATGATGCGATTTATGCTTTGGGAACATCAACTTGGCAGCTGTGTGGAGGAAGGATTAGAAAGGAGAGAGACATTAGTCTGGGAGGCCAATTCCTAATCTGATAGTCTTGATGACTTGTGAAAAGAGCCTGAAGGAAGGGTGCTGGGGTGTGAAGAAGTCAAATTGGAGAGGAGGATGGAGAACCCTAGAAACACTGATTGGATGCTGGCTGAGAAAGAGTGAGGGGTTACATATGAGTCTAAAAGTGCATATGTGGGTGACTGAAAGAATATCAGCGCCCTCAGCAGAAATAGAGGCCTTAGAAGGATCTGTTGGTTTTGGGGGAAGTTATCTCAAGAGACTCAAACTGAAATAGACAGCATATAGACAGATCTACTGAGTTCCACTTTACCTAATTGCTCTGTGAATGATCTTGTAGGCCAAGGGTCAGAGATTGGTTGTTGCAAGCTTAGGAAGAGTTTCTTCATTTTCATGAAGTGAAAATACAGCATCTAGTTTCAGAAGCAGCAGAGTCTTTTGCCTTTTTTTCCATTTTGTTTTCTGTTTTGCATCCTATTGTGCAGAATCAAAGGGAGAGAAGAGGACAGAAGACTTTAAATATGTTGTGAGAGATAAATACACACTTGCCAGTATTTGCCTTAGGAAAAGTCATGAAATATTAATACATCAGGACGTCATAGAAAGAGACTTCTGCCGGCAAAGGAAGGCTCCATGTTCTGACTCAGCCATTTTGGTCAGTTATGACTTTGGGCAGCCCCCTTCACTTTCCTCAGCCATTGTTTCCTCATCTGCAAAAAGAGGGAGTAACACTAGGAATTAGGTGGTATCCTAATCAAATTAGGCTTGCACCTAATCCAAATTAGGGGGAGGTGAGGAGAAAATTCATTCAGGCCAAGGCAAAAGTATGAACATAAGAGATGAAATGGGAAATTCAGAGAACAGGAAATAGGTGTTCTATGACTCAAGCCCTCAAAGCTCGTTGACTTATCTAGAGCCAATGTAATAATTCAGGTCATTAGAACCATTGAATTTAATCCAACTAACATTTATTAAACATCTATTAAGTACAAGTCCTAGTGCTAGACAGTGGGAATATATCAACCAAAATGAAACATTCACTTTTTTCAGGCCCCTTTCATTAAACAAGGAAACACAATGAGATGAAAACAAAACATGGAGTGCTTTGGAGAGGGTCAGTACCATTTCCAATACCTGGCAGGTTCTAAAATATAGGTACTCAACTCAGGGATATTTTGATAATTTTCTTGGATCATCTTCAAGTGGAGATGTGCAACACAAGCAAATGTGTTTCAAATCATCCAGAAAATACATTAGATTAAAGGACAATTATGAATATAATTAGATCGCAGAACCAGAGAAACAGTATGTTAGCAATGTATATGTTCATTACATAAATTCACAATTGGTGTGTCTGGTTTAGCTCTTTTTGTTCTAGATATTTTAGAGACAAAGGAACTGTGCCCCTATATATATGATATGACTTCTGCAGTGAAGAGCTCTGGGTTTGGAGTCATAGATTTTGGATTTGAATCTCACCTCTGGCACACATAGAAAGAGAACAAGTAAAATTTCTTATCTCTCCTTTTTCTCTTTTCCTTTCCTCCATTTCCTGATTTTTGTCTTTCAGAATCAGAGAATTTAGGGGCAGCTAGGTGGTGCAGTGAGCAGAGCACCGGCCCTGGAGTCAGGAGGACCTGAGTTCAAATTCGGCCTCAGACACTTGACACATGTACTAGCTGTGTGACCTTGGGCAAGTCACTTGACCCCAATGGCCCTGCCAAAACAAACAAACAAACAAACAGAATCAGAGAATTTTAGTGTTTGAACACAGTGCACTGCTTATCTAGTTCAAATTATAGCCCAAAGGATGGGATAGGATGGAGGGAAATGTAGTTAGTCTTTCACAACATAAGTATTATGGAAGTGTTTTGCATGAGGATACCTGTGTAACCTATATTGAATTGTTTGCCTTCTCAAGGAAGGTGAGTGGGGAGAGAAAAAGGGAGAGAATTTGGAACTTAAAGTTCTAAAAACAAATCTTTAAAATTGTTTTTACATGCATCTGGGAAATAAGATACACAGGCAATGAGGTATAGAAATCTATCTGGCCCTACAAGAAAGTGAGGGGAAAGGGATAAGGTTGGGGGGAGTGCTGTGATAGAAGGGAGGGCAGACTGGGGAAAGAGGCAATCAGAATACATGCCACCTTGGGGTGGGGGGAAGGATAGAGAGAGGGAGAAAATTTGTAACTCAAAATCTTGTGGAAACAAATGTTGAAAATAAAAATAAATGTTAAAAACCCATCAAATTATACCCCCAAATGAAACCCCCAGGGTAACATATGCAACAAGTTACAGATTTCTCCAAAACTCTCCAAGAAGGGGAACCCACCACTTCACAAGACACTCCATTTAATTTTGGGAGGGCTCTGATTATGAATGAAATTCCCCCTCCAACCACACAATCTAAATTTGTCTCTGCTATTTCTACTTATTGCTCCTGGTTCTTCCCTCTACATGACATCTTCCTGAAATTGAGCCTTATATGACAGCAACTCAAACCCTTCATCTTCCTGGTTGCTTTCCCTCTGAATGTTCTTAATTTTTTCATTGCCCTTAGCAAACTGTAGTGCCCAGACCTGAACACAGTACTCCAGGTATATTCTTATCCAGGCAGAGTACAGGGGGATAATCAATTCCTTGTACCAAGAAACTATGTCTAGGTTTACACATGCTTTCAAAAAAGCCCACATCATCTGTATGTTATCCCCACGAGAAGGCGTTTATCCCCAAAGAAGCCTTCAAAGAAGGTTCATGATAGGTGAACATGTTTAATATTGAATAAATGAACTGTTCATACAAGGAAGACATCAACGAATGAAGTCTTATATGGAAATGCATACAATCTTACAGCCTAAGATTATATAGGCTTTTGTGTCTGTTACTTCACGTTACTGACTCATAATGAACCTTGCTTTCTAGCAAAGCTCAAAGCAATGGATGGACCAGCTTGTACTTTTGGAGGATTGAGATAGAGGCAGCTGGGATATAATGAAAACACAACTGGGTAGAAGTTGGGAGATCCAAGTGTTAGATCCAACTGCATCATTAATTAGCTTCCTGACATTTTGGAAGACTTCCCCATCTGTAGTGTGAGGAGTTTGGAAGGGTTAATGTTTTCATTTCAAAAGAGAAGAGATCTGTGTACATAGCAGTGACCATGACTTGAATGCTAGCAAAAATAAAATAAAACAAAATGAAATGAAACAAGCCAGGCAATCTCTGAAATCTCGTTCAATTCTGTGACCAACCACTTCAATTTCTTTGTGTTACCTACAATAATAATGACTTTAATTTACAATTACATCTGACATTTTAAGATGTTTCCTTTTCCTTCCTCTCTTCTTCTTATTTCTTTTTCGTGTCCTCATTGTCCCCCTTTTCTTTTTCTTCTTCCTCTTTCTCCTCATGGTCTTCTTCCACTTTCTCTTCTCTTCTCTTATTCTAAATATAAAAATCTCCTCTTATCTCCATAACCAAGCACAGCTCATATCATATAGTGGAAAGAGAATGCTTTTTAAATGAATGAACCTCTTTAAAATTCATGACCTTGTCTCATATGGATGTATCAGGATGGAAACTTTCAGGCCAGCAGTTCCAGCGGTTCCAGCAGTTTGAGTATTGCTCTCTGAATAATCCATCACCTTGTCCCTCTATACTTTCCTATCCTTACAGGTCAATTTCCTCATCAGCCAGAGGAGGATGAATGACATTACTTTGTGCTGAGCAGAATTAAATCCTTCCAGGAGAATGCTAGTTGTTTTCTCATGAACAGAGATTTCACATAAAGTGCTCTCCCAGTACTTCACCTACTCCTTTCTATTTGTGCTATTTGTGTGTCTTTGTCACAGTGCCTAGTGTTAGGTACCATGCCTCCATGACTGATTATATCCAGGGATGAACACCATTGGTTAGGGGCACTGAAGATAGAGGAATGATAACATTTGGTCTTCAGTAACTTATTCATTGGCCACAACCATTTATGGCATCCTTCAATATGCTCTAGGATTACTGATTATCACACATTTATTGAATTGTAGAAGTTGGCACATCATGAACTAAAGGTTGATTTCCCATAGTCTTCTACAGAGGTGTTAAATTCATGGGCTGTGTTTGAAACAATGTAATTGGGAAAGGTTTAGGAAAGTAAATAAAAATACAATGCAACAGAATGCTAATTTGCAATTTTCTAAGTCAATATGCAGCAGAATTGTTTGTTTCTATTTTGAGTTTGACATTATCGATCTAACCCACTACTGAACACTTTCATGGTTCCTACCTTTATGCTGCTAGTTGCCCATGCCTGCTGCTATCCTGCTGGACTAAATCATTCTCCACCATCACATCCCCAATAGGAGAAGTGAACCATTGACACTAAAATTAGTGTCATAATTGTGTCCAACATATTAATTTTGCTTATAGGTACTTTATTTTAAAAGCATTGCCTATCACTCCCAATTTCCTCTCTCGGAATTGTCTTTTGTCATAAACAGAAACAGAAACAAATGAACCAAACAAAACACCAGCCCTGGCCTCATCAAATAGCATATGCAACAGTCAGTGCATGCCATTAGACACCTCTCTAAAATAAAGGAAGGAGGTATTTGTTATTGTTAAGGTATTGTTCTTCTATAGTCAAGATGATCCATTTTGCCCAAGGGTCACAGCACTTACTCTAAAGCAGACATGTCAACTGCTTCTAGTGCTGACCAAACCAGATAAAAATATAATTAGAAAATGTTTAATAAGATAAATAAAAGTGCAATAAAACAAAGACAGAGATTGAGAAAGAAAGCCCGAAAACAGAATCAGAGGCCATCTGGTTCAATGCCTTAATCTTTCAGATAAGGAAATAAGGCCTAGAGAGGAAAAATAGTTTCCCCGATATTATCAGTTATACAGGTTATAGGTCATAAAAGTAGTTATGCAGGTAGTGCATAGAGGAGCTCATATTTCAACTACTTTCCTAGAAGTCTTCATCCATCATGCTTTTCTTTCTGTTACCACAAGTTCCGTTTAGATGGTGCTATGTACTAGGCACTGTGCCTAGCACTTTACAAATATTATTTTATTTGATTCTCACAACTCTTGGAAGTGGATGCTACTATTACTCCCATTTTACAAGTGAGGAAAATGATCCAAATATAAGTGAAGTGGCTTGCCCAGGGTCACATAACTAGTAACTACTTGATACTGGATTTGAACTCAGATCTTCTTGACTCCAGGTCTGGGACTTAATCTACCACTGTACCCTTTGGATGCCCCCCAAGAAATATTATACAGGTATACACACATATATGTACATACATACATATATATATATATATGTATACATATACATACAGAGGGTGAGACAGAGAGAGAGAGAGAGAGAGAGAGAGAGAGAGAGAGAGAGAGACAGAGAGACAGAGAGACAGAGAGACAGAGAGACAGAGAGAGACAGAGGTTTTTCTTTGCATTTAATCTTCTTGGTGTATATGACCAGGATTGTATTTGGTTGCTGAGTAAGGAGTATGAAATGATTTAGTGGCTATTTTCATGGAATTCCAAATTGTTTTCTGGACAAATTGGACAAATTCTTTGTTCTCCCTACACTGTCCATGTTGCTGCCATTCCACAACCTCTCCAATATTGAGTACTTCCATTTTTTATCATCTTGATTGATTTTATGGGTATAAGTTAAACCCTCAGAAATAATGATTTTCATGTTGCTGATTATTAGTGATGTAGAACATTAAATTTATATTATATAATAGGTTGATTAAGTGACTTTTTGATCTACTGAGCAACAACAGTAATAATTAAGGCTTTGTCCTTGATTGGTCTAACAAAGGATCTCCATCAAAGCCAAGACCCAAACCATAGGTTTCTGGCTGACAACAATTGTACCAGAGGGGAATGAAAGGGATATTACCAGTCAATTGTTCTTGAATTAAGTATTTTCTTGGGATTTGGATAGGGCCAAGTATTATTTTTACTACAGGGTATTCCTAAAGTCTGGACACATAGGCAAAAATGAATATTTTCAAGAAATGAAATGATTGAATTTTTCAACATTTTATTTAATTGAAATATTAACAAATAACATCTTCAACTACAAATAACATCATATGATTTCATGTTCATATTCCAAGAGTGAATGTGATAAAATTGACGGCAATGTGGAATTATTGAGGTATTGAGACGAGTTCATGTGAATCTTGCAAAGCCCATCTACCTTTGCCTCACAAATGATAGAAATCACATTGAAGATGTTATTTGTTAATTTTCCAATTAAATAAAATATTATCGAAAGTTTCAATGATTTCATTTCTTGACAATAAACATTTTTGCCTATGTGTCCAGACTTTAGGAGCACCCGGTAGTGCATTGGAAAGATCAAACTCTAGATCACTTAGCCTTTCTTCAGGTGTTTCAACAATCTGGCTAGCAGCTGTTGTGGGGGTGAACGACCAACACAAGCCCAATGACAAGAATGCTACCAGTGAAGATGGCGACTGGAAAGCAATAACTAGCGTGAGCTCCCCACCAAGTCCCTCCAAAAACCTATAAAACAATGGCTCTGAACCAATTCTAGAACTGCAGAACCCACAAAGTGGCAGAGGGAAGCAGGGCTCCAGCCCAGGACAGC
>JAQQSZ010012181.1:0-12074 GCA_028646595.1 Phalanger gymnotis | reverse complement strand
GGGGGGGGAGGAAATGGGGAGAAAATTTGTAATTCAAACGCCTGTGAAAATCAATGCTGAAAACCAAACATGTCAAAAATAAATTAAAAAAAAAGAAACCACAAAAAAATATATAAATATATATATAACTTTGTAATGCTAATCAATGCCATACCCAAACATGACAGCAGCAGATTGCCAATAAAGCATGCCTCATGTCTCCCATCAGAGAGGTAATAGATCATAGGTATTGAATGAGGCATAAACAACATGACCAATGAGTTTATTTGCTTTGATTAAGTATGCTTCTTTGTAACAAGTGAAGATTTTAAGGGGGGGGGGCACAAAGTGTTTAGATTCTGACAGTTATTTTTAAAAGCATCAGTAAAACATTTTTGATGACAGTGGCAAATGGGATGTATTGAGAAAAAGAGAATGGTGAGAGTCCCAGACGTGATAATATTCAATGATCAGTTGAACAAACTAGAGAATTAACCTGAAGAAGAGGAAGCTTAAGACTGGCATGATAGCTGCATTCAAATATTTAAGTGGCTTTAATGTCAAAAATCATATTTGTCCTGAGTTTATGTCTATTCATCTGCAAAATGGGGATAATACTTCTTGAAAATAGGATCACCGTGAGTCCCAAATGAAAAGTAGACATATCACATTAACATATGCTGATCATTTTTGTGCCTAATTTTGACTTCCTATTTTGCTATTTTTTTCCTATTGAGTGAATGAATGTTCGATTCAATAAGCACTGATTAATCCTCTATTATATGTACTTGTGCTAGATTCTGGGGATTCAAAGACAAAATGAGTCATAAGTCCCTGTTATTACAGAATTGCAGAGTGCCATCTAGTACAACCCATACTTGAACAAGAATATGTTTGCAACATCTCTGACAAAGTAGTCATTTAGCCTTTGTTTGAAGACCTGCAGTGAGTAGGAACTCCGTATCTCCCAAGGCAAGCTATTGGACAAATCTGTAGAACTTAGGGAGTTTTTCATTACTTGAAAGAAACTATTAGCAAATATTTACCCTGTATCTACTAAACACATAGTGCTAACTTGTACCTGTTTTTGCTGAAGAGAGCCAAGGAATAAGTGAGAGACAAACCAACACAAAAGACAGGTCGAGGCAAAGTGAAGTGAGAAATTTGAAGAAGAAATAATTTCTGGTTGCAAGAAATAGATGGAGGTAAGTCACTTCACCCAAGCCACTGATTGCCGAAACACAGGCCTAGTCAATCTTTTGTGTGTTTGAGGGGAAGGGAAGAAGTTGAAAGAAGGAAAGTTGCTGTCCAATGTGCTGATGAATAATACAGAAAAGGAGAAAATGAATTCTCCTTGGGTTTAACTACATCCCCTCAGGAAGGCTATGCTACTATATAAATAAAACCTCCCATCACTTATTGAGAAAGGAATTGGATTTTTCACCTCTTTTCCCCACTCTCTTTCTAGGGGCCATTCACCGATATAAAGAAAATGCCAGGGCTTTGGAGGTGAAGGGGGCTAGAAAAACGATACAAAATAGAATGAATTTCTTTGGGCATTCTGCTGACACAGACATGCAGAGAATTCCTATGATTATTACTTATTCTCTGAGCACCAACAGAGTCATAGGTCCCTTATTGAACATACAAGCAAAAATATAGTCCCAGCCCTTTGGGCACATGGTACAATGAAGAAACAGCAACTTGGATGATTTCTTTTTAATGGGTTATCTCATACAGTGGTATATTGTCCAATGTATTGAGGAGTCTATGACTGAAGCAACTTCCTGGGATATCACACACACACACACACACACACACACACACACACACATACACACACACATTTATGCATGCATTTATGCACATGCACACTTCCAATACATAGAGTTACACACAAAATGAAATGAAAATATAGATTATAAGTTTTTGTGCATAGGGACTATGTCAAATTAATTAATATATAACCATGTATCCAGGAACACAGCAGATACTTCATAAATCCTTGTTGGATGAATAATGAATTCATTCAACAAGCATTTGTTAAATTCTCTTTTATGTACACTGCCCAGGGTTTGATAGCAGGTTTTATTCTTTCCATTTTAATCAAGAAAGCATAGCATAACTTCCTAAACAGAAAACTGACCTCATATTCAGAAAGACTAGAGTTCAAGTCCAGTCTCCAACATGTATTGGCTGTGTGACCCTGAAAAAGTCACATAACTTAACAGTGCTCTAGGCAACTCTCCAAGACTCTAGGTTATAGAGAAGGTAGTAAACTTTGTTGACAGTTTCCTATTACAATGAATTCCCAGTTTCTATTCATAGCTCTTTTTCCACATGATGGACTATAGTGTAATGACTTTGGAGTCTCATGTCCTAGGTTTGAATCCCATCTCCTGGACCTACTACCTGTGTATTAACCTACCAGTTATTGTAGACCTCAGTTTCCTCCTTTGTAAGATGGAGGGCATGACCTCTGGGTTTAATCCTAGTTCTTAACTCAATAAAACTTCTCTCAGGTCTCCTTCAGGCTCCCTAGCCTCATGTTACTTATACCAAGGAGTGTCATTTAGGAAGTGGGGAAGAGGCAATGGTTCTGGAAGGCAAACGCGCTGGCTCCTCTACTTTTAGTACTTCAGTGCCTCTCATTCCTCATTTCTTTCCTTCTAATCTGAAGCCCTTAGAATGAAAGAATCAGACAATATTAGAGCAGGAAGAGTTCTCAGAAATCATCTACTCCATGCCTCTCATCTCCTGCAAGAAGCAAATGAATCTTAGGAAAGTCAAAGTGATGCCTGCCCAGCATAATGGCATGGAAAGTACCCAGTACTTAGAGTCAAGAAAGTCAACAGACCTGGCTTCAAACTACAACTCTGCCGCTTATTAGCTGTATGGCCTTGTGTATGTGCCTTCTCTCTGAATCTCTATTTATTTTTAAATGAGTGTGCTAGATTAGATGATCACTAAGACCTCTTCTACATCTAATGCTTTTGAATTCTCTAAATCTTTCTTACTTTCTCTTTCTCTTAGTTTGTTATCCTGGGCAAGTTTCTTAATATCTATTAGCCTGTTTCCTCATCTGTAGAATGGGGATAATACTAGGACTTACAACACAGGGTTGTTATGAGGATAAAATGAGATAATATATGTAAAATATAATACATAATAATTCTTATCATTATTTTTAATTCTTCTTATTCCTTGGTTAAATTATCCTCTAAGAACCTAAATACCAGGAACACATTAACCCAGGATTTCCTTTCTACTCAGTAACTTCTTTAAGCTCATGCAGGAAAACGGAAAGTAAAGGGGGCATAAGATAGAAGCAGTATATACCAAGTCATTTGAAAAAACAAATAAACAAACACTGCACTAAACACCAGGGCTCAGTTTACAATTCTTAACGTGGAGCAATTTGAACAGTGCAAAGAAGATTCTGCTTCTACCCCCCACACCCCAATCTCTGTGTGTATGTGTGTGTGTATTTGTATATATAGATATAGATATGAATATATACATATATGATATACATATTTGTTTTAAAATCTTATATATGCATATATATGTTTAAAATATCACATATATGTGTATATATGTGTCTGTCTATCTACATATATCTTCTGGGTGACATAAGGCTAGAAAATTAAAAATTCATGCCTTTGAGAGGCAACTGAGTATAGTTGAAAGCTTGTAGGACTTGGATTCAAAAGTTCTATGTTCAAATCCAAGCTCTGATACAATTGTGGGACCCCAGAAAAGTTAAGAAACCTCAATAAACCTAATTCTTCCTCATATGGAAATGTGAGAATAGTAGTAATAACTGCACTCCTTACCTTAGAGGATTTATTTTTGGTGCTCATGGAAGTTGATTTTTAATTTATTTTTATTTTTATTCATTTTAACTTAAATACAAAATGAGAAAGGAAAAAAAGAATATTTGCATGTACACAGCAGAGCATAAGAGAAGATTCAATATAAAACAATAAATCTCCATTTTACGAAAACCTATGTAATAAATTCTGTACATTGTTTTCAAAGCCACTCAGCTTTTCTATGCTTCCTTCTCAGTTTTCTTTTGTAATTCTTGTCTTGAGCTTCAAATGAGATGATCGATATCAAAGCACTTTCAAAACAATAAAGATACACGTGATGTTGGTCTTCACTGTTTCTGTTCAGCACGGTACCTTGCACAAAATTGAAGGCATTTCAGACGCATTTGTTTAAAGGGTTTTCTTTTCTCTGTATTGAATTGGGGTGGGAGAGTAGTGATAGTAATGGCCCCCACAATGGCCATTACACATCTTTAAATGCATGAAAGAAAATAGAATAAAATTCAGAAAGAAGCACAGGCCAGAACAACTATAATGAAAGTAAGCATGGAATATATTGTGTGTAGGTATATATATATACATATATATATATATATATGTGTGTGTGTGTGTATATACACACATATGTATGTATATATATACATATATGTGTGTGTATACACACACATACATACATACAATGTATGTTTTATATATAATAGTATCATATAGATTTTAAAAGCAGGAAGTATGAAATATAAACACAGTTTTATATACAATCCTCTTTTTTGTATTCTGCAATACATACAGAAATATACAAAGTTGGGAAACCTTGCATGTGACTTTTGTCTCTGATATTTCAGACCATCGATATTCCATTTAAAATCTATGAGCCTCAGATTCTTCATCTGTAAAATTGAGATAATAATACTTATAGGAATTACCTTACAGGGCCACAGTGAATCTCAAATGAGATCATGTATTCAAAGCCCTCTGCAAATGCCAAAGCCCTATGCAAAATGAGTTGCTGAAGGACCACTCACAACCCAGCTGTGCTAAAATGCAATGAGTCAGTTTAAAAAGCCTACAGGATTCCAAATCTCAACACTTCTACTTTTCCAAGCTAAGGAAAAGAATGGAAAGAAGACTATCCTGGAAAGAATACGAGAACACCTGGCCTTGGGAATCTGGAGTTGGAATCCTCGCTCCGTTATTGGCCATTTTTGGGAAATTGGGCAATTCGCTTAACTTCTCTGGGCCTCAGTTTTCTTGTCTGTAAGATGGGGAGGAGGAGAGTGTAGATAGACTACATGATCTTTAAAATTCCTCCCACCTTACTTTGCAGCTCGCATTTTCCTTACATATCTGCACTCAGTCTTGGCATCGGGATCACTATGAATATTCTTTATTATAATTCCAAGCTTCCCCAAGATTATAAAACCATAGTCTCATCTTCCTTTGATTCCTTGTCGTGGTGTGGAAATGACCCTGGGGTCTCAAAGGTGATGCCGGGGAAGATAAAACTTTGGCAGGAACTACCAAGAAGAAAAGATTTTGAGATTGGAATTATGTGAAGGAAGGGGAAGGGACAAAGCATTATTAAGTGCCCTGTACTATGCTAAGTGCTTTACAAATGTTCTCTCATTTAAACCTCACAAAAATCCTTTATGATAGCTGCTTATTATTATCCTAATTTTATAGTTGAAGAAACCAAAGAATACAGAGGTTAAGAGACTTGCCCAGAGTCACACAGTTAGTAAGTGCCTGAGGCTAGATTTGAACTCGTCTTCCTAACTCCAGGCCCAGTGTTCCATCTACTGCTCCATCTACCTGCCTGGCAGCAATAGCTCATATGTCTATCACCTAAGAATGAACCTAGTTAAGTGTGGAAAGGTTTATTATAAGAGGTAGAATTTCTTTTGGCCTCAGTAATTTGTAAGACCATCTTTCAAGGCCTGGAGGTATTTCCATCTGCTTCAATGGAGGGAGCCTCCAAACAGATGGAATCAACTTGGAGTGGGAAGTTGAACAAGATCCCATCTTAATTATTACAGTTTGTTTTCAGGTAATGTTATACTGTGTTATCATCTTTCCCCACTAGATGGCAACTGCTTTACTCTCTGAAATCATTGTACAACTGTAAAAATCAGTTCACTTTTAATGTAAGAAAAGAAATCCTCTTCTATGAATTTGCAAATTGTCATATTTCTTAATCTTACAACACAAATATATATATATGCAAATAGTCCATTTCCTCAATCATTACCATTTTATCCTTTTCTTTTCCTATCCTTTTCTTTTCCCTAGATCAGGGGTGGGGAACCTGTGGACTTGAGGCCACACGTGGCCCTCTGGGTCTTTAAGTGGGGCCCTTTGTTCTATGAAGTTTGGATTCCAACAAGGGGCTGTACTTGAGGACCTAGATGGCCACATGTGGCCTCGAGGCTGCAGATTCCCCACCCCTGCCTCAGACTCTATGCATTTCCTCATGCCATTCTCTCTTGAATGGAATGGATTACTCTTCTCCAACGATAGCTATTAAAATCCTGCCTAATTGTCAAGAATCAGCTCATGTGCTGATTTCTTCCTAAAATATTCCCTGATTCTCTTTTTTCCCTACCATCCCTAGGTAGCTGAAAATGCTCACAGTAGTTTTCCCAACCTTTATTTTGAATTTATTTCAGTCTTCTTCGTATCATATTTTCTTTTGTATTTGTACTTCCGTACATTGAATTGTAATCTCCTTGGTGGCAGGTTCTATGTAACATAACTCTCTTTGTATAATGTCTAGCATATGGCTAGATGTACATAGGACATCTACTATGTACCTGCACAGCAGATGCCTAATCGATATTGGCTGAATTTGGAATATCTCAATTGAATCATCTCTTAAAGCCTGTGATTTATTAAATACGATCTAAATTTAGGAAGTGTAACTTCTGATGGAACAAAATCCAAAAAGCTGAAATGTTCAAGCCTCTTTGAGACAGAACAGCTCTTTCCCAGTACCCATGTTGATTCTCTCTGCAGGTCTCATACCATAACCACTGTACTTGTTAAGCATATAGAGCAATGAACGTTATGGGACCTTGTCTTTAGTCCTAGTTTGGCCTCATTCTAGGTGACTGTGGGCAAATCATTTATACTCTTTCAGAATCTCTTCCTCATCTGTAAAATGAGGGGTGGGGTGAAGGTACAAGGTGGATTTGATGGGTTATAAGGTCTTCTAGACTTCTTAGTTCATAGAGCTTGAATGTTCTGTGAAACTGTTGATTCAAATATTTATGAAAAATCTTCTTTCCTCTTGTAAGATATTTTTGTGTAACTTTTCAAGGCTTCACTTGGAAAGGTGTCAAGGATAGTATTTACAAAAGTTTCATGAGTAAGCATATGGTGGTGACAGAGTAGACTGCTAAGTTTGCCTGATGTGCCTTCTATATCCTGCCCCATATTTTATGCACTTGTTGCCCTGCTAGGTCCCAACACTCTCCTGTTTCCACTTCCCTCTGATATCAATACTCTTTAGTTTTAGCATAATGATTAAAATTGAGGAAATGTTAGAGGGGAATGGAATCTTAGAGGTCATCCAGCCCAGCTCCACCAGTTTGTAGGTGTGAAACCTAAGGCTCAAGAGAGAAAGTGACTGCCTTAAGTCACACACCTCATCAGCAAGAGCACCTGGAATACATCACCTGGTCTCCTCACACTGTCTGGCTTCTTTCATTCACACTAAGGTATCTGGGAACTTAATAATGTCTTAGTCCTCCTAGGACTTAATTTTCATTTTAAAAGTGGACTGAGGGGAAGAGAGTAAATACTCAGGAAGGACACTAATAATGGTGGAAATTCAGGCATCACTGAAGGAAATATTTCAGGTCAGGCTCCTTCCTCTGGTGAATATCTGGTCCACTCATGAGTACAAGACTCCATGCTTTAGTTTCCAGAACCAATGTATTCAGCACACATTGAAACAGAGCCTTCATGTGTTAGCCTGTAGTCAGGCAGCAAAACTGGGTCATCTCCACAAAGCAACTTACCCAAAGTTTCAGGGGCAAATCCTCATCACTGCTTGTAGCTAGACTGTCAGTCAGCAAGTAGCCAATGAAATATATGTTAGCACATTAGAGTTTATGGGAGTTTGTCAGAAGAAGCAACAGACCCGGAGTCAATAATCCTTGGATAGCTCGATTTAGGAGAGACTTCAGATGCCTACTATTCTAATACATACCTACCTGGACAGAAACTTTTTCTATAAACCTCAGACAGTCATTCTTATTTACTGACTGAGCTATTAGGAATATCTAGGAAAAAAAACATTAAATTAGGGAAATAGATGAAAATAGCTTTTTTTCTTTTGAAGTTGATGAAAGAGAGCAGAGGGTTGGGGCATCTTAATTAAAAAGGAAACATTTTCCCCATACACTGATGACTGAGTCTTAATGTATACATGATACACCAAGCTTTCCTATTTAAAAGTCTCTGGCTCTGGCAAGTCATTTAGCTTTTCTTACCTCAGTTACCTTATCTGGAAAATGTGGTTGATAACTGTCCTATGTACCCCAAGAAATTGTTTGGAGGATCAGATGAAAGGATATCTGTAAAAGTGCTTGTAAAACAAGCCAGGATATAAATAGGAGGTATTAATATAACTAAGGCATCTAGGTGATAGAGTGCTGGGCCTGGAGTCAGGAAAACTACTCTTCCTGAGTTCAAATCTGGCCTCAAATACGTACTAGCTGTGTGACACTGGGCAAATCATTTAATCCCAGTTTCCTTATTTGTAAAATGAGCTGGAGAAGGAAATGGTAAACTACTCCAATATCTTTATTAAGAAAACCCCAAAATTTGGTCACCAAGAGTTGGACTTGATTGTAAAATGACTGAACAACAAATTATTATAATTATGGGTAACCCAAGAGGGTAACAAGAGAAACATTGATATGTACTTGCCCTCGAGGAGCTTATAATTCTGATTATACTATACTAAAATGGCATTTAGAAAGAATCTAATTCTTACCTTCCTATAGTATGCTAAAGTAACAAATTACTACATTCATTTCCTCAACTGGGCCTTCCTCATGCCTGCCATTCCAGGTAGGTGAAGATATTATTACTCTCAGTTTAGGGACATTCACCACCACCATATTGTCCAGCCAAACTGACCTAAATTCAGCTCTTCAAACATGACATTTCATCTTCCAGAACTATATTTTTACATAGCTTGCATGCCATTCTTGAATGCACCCTCTCCTCATCTCCAATTCTCAGAATCCCTAGTTTCCTTTAGAAGTTAGCTCAAGTGCATCCCCCACATGAGGCCTCTCTTGATTTTGCCTGACCTGAAATACCCTTCCCTGGTCCTCCGTTGCCTTGTATTCACCTCATACAGATTTTGTATTGTAGACATGCCATTGATAGAACATAAGCTGCTTGGCTAGGGGTGAGGAGGATTGTTTCCTTGATGGCTTTCTATCTTCCAACCTAGCTCAATACTTGGCACATAGTAGGTTCTTAAGAGATGCTTAAGGAAATCGGGTTCAGAAAAGTGAAGTAACCAACAGGATCACAAGACTGAGAGATGGAAGTGATTTTAGATATCTAATCTAACTTCCTCATTTTACAGAAGAGGAAAGAGTGACCCAGAGGCATGAAGTGGCTTGACAGGTTGCCTGGTATCCATAGTAAAGAGCAGTGTGCCAGGTCACAGGTTAAGTAGCAGATTCCAGGTCTCACTTCTACAGCTTATGAATCTAGGACTAGATTTCTTTCCAGAAATTCTTTCTCTCTCCCTTCAGGTTTTGGGATGAATACCTAATTATCTTATGAGGTATGTTGGCTCATTGTCCCTTTTTAGCTAAGATTCTCCATGAAAATGGCATCTCTAACCTCTTTTAACACTTTCAGAAGTAAATCTATTTTTATGTAAGTGACTTGGTTTCATTTACTGGTGCTTTGTACTCAGAGCTCAAAAGAATAATGTAGACTTTTCTTTGAAATAAATCAAGTCAAAACAACTAATAACTTTGTTTATCACATTTACCAGCAGTGCAATTAGGAACTGTGAACCCCTGAGTAAAAATTTCCAAATGGTATTCATTTCCTATTAGCTGCATAATGAAAAAGGCCTATACTATAGTATTTAAACTCAGGAAAAGGAAAATAAACAAAAAACAGGGCAGCTAGCAGTGGTTCTCTCCTTTGTAGTGACCCTCCTGCAATTAGAAGCCATTGCCTTTGCTCTGGCTGACAAAATCCTTGTAAGTAATGGCCTTTAAAAAGCTGAACCAGCAATATACAGCAGCCATTTCTGCCCCCTTAGTCCAGGCCTTTATCACCTTCCACCTGGAAGGCTAGATTAGCCTCCCATCTGGTCTCCCTGCCTCTAGCCTTTCCTGGTACAACCCAGCCTATACAGTCTGCTAGGAAAAATAATTTTGCTGAAAGTCCTCGATGCTATAGCCAAAGGACAGAGAGAATTATTGATTTTCTCAGAAGGTTTCACTGCAGTGGATTTTGTGGATATTTTATGAGTAAGTAAATCCAGGGAAATTAGAAAAAGCTGAGCATACATGGGGGCCACAGAGAAAATTTGTTCTGCTCACGTGTAAGATAGATTGTGATAGCTAACAGAGCAAAATGTTCAGAACTTAAAATCGCAGAGTTCATGGTATCATGATTCTTAAAATGTTGATAAAAGAAGGCAAATACTGTCCCTCAAGATTACTTGAAACCATACCATATAATTCCAATGACTTGGAATTGGAAAGACCTGGTTCAAATCCTTCCTCTGACACTAGTTATGTGACTCTGGGAAAGTCACTTAACCCTGTTTGCCTCATTTTCCTCATCTGTAAATTGAACTGGAGAAGGAAATGCCAAACTATTCCAGTACCTTTGCCAAGAAAACTCTAAATGGGGTCACAAAGAGTTAGACATGACTGAACAACAACATTATTATGATTATGACTCTTTTCTAGAGAATAGAAAGCTTATGATTCACATGACAGGTGTTTTCAAGTATTTGAGGAGCTACCCTAGGAAAGAATTAGGTTCCATTCATGGTTGGCATATATTTTATTTCCATGGCTTTCTAATATCCTCCATAGAAGATTCATCCAACACACTGGAAGCCTTCCCTTAACTGTTTTAATAGTACACAGGGCCTCATGAAACATTTGGGCTTTCCAACTGCTGTTTACCTTTTCTCTTCACTATTTGATCTTCCTACCTCTTTTTCCCGCCATATATGTCTTTATGACCAATAACTATTCCCTATGAGACCTGAAAGTGACATACAGACATGATCAGCCAAGCAGAGCCATAACTAATTTCAGAACCTGGTGCAAATTCAATAGAACCTGGGATGGGAGAGTTGGGAGGTGTCTAAGGGACAACCACCCTTCTGCTTATTTCTACTTGATACAGTCTGGAGATAGAGGTCATGTGAGCTCAAGAGATTGAAGATTTGGGAGGTCAGGCAGTTCAAATAATGACAACAATAACAGCTAACATTTATACAGCACTTTAAAGGTTTGCAAAGTGCTTTTATAAATATCATTTCATTTCATTCTTCTACTAACTCTGAGTGGAGGGCGCTATTAGTATACTCCTTTTGGAGAGCAGTTAAGTGACTTGTTCAAAGTCACAGAACTAGTAATTATCTGAGACTAGATTTAACTTAGAGCTTCAAAGGGGATAAAGGTTAGGGTGAAAAACAAGAAAGAGAACCAGGTGCCTTGGGGAAGAGGATGAGTATCCCGGTAGTCCATAGGTGACAACATGAGTCTGGACAGTTTGCTGGTTAATTAATAGTATTCATCCTCCACAACAGGATAGAGTAAACATTAAAAGGGCAGGGTGACTTGCTGATTAATAGTGCTATTGGGAAGGTCTGAAAGTAGCTTTGGAAGGGAAGGAATATTCAACCTGCTCTTAGTTGTATGTCAGAGGGAGTAAGGAAAGGGATAGCTCACCTTGGAGAGAGTGTGAACATTTGTTGGCATCTTCAGAAGAAACCAGGTTTCAACAATTGCCAGAAGAAGGGAGTGTGAGAAGAGGAAATCAAAGATGAAGGAGAGTTTGTTAAACAAAAAAGATTGCAAAGAATAAGAATAGAGAAGGAAGATAGAGGTTGTGGAGGACTAGGGCTGAATATATTAATATGGTGTGTTGTTAAGCAAAATTGTCTCATTAGCATGGCTTTTGTTTCTTTTGAGTGGAAGTACTTTCAGCTGTTAAGTGCTAAGCCCCAGGCCCATGGCCCTGTCAGGTGTGAAACCTGTG